>LQNK01000077.1:438827-455163 GCA_001586405.1 Phoebis sennae
TGGGAAATTCACTTCACTATTTTATTATTTATGATATACTAGCGACCCGCCCCGGCTTCGCACGGGTTTAATGGATGATATTATACATAAAAACCTTCCTCATGAGTTACTCTATCTATTAAAAAAAACCGCATCAAAATCCGTTGCGTAGTTTTAAAGTTTTGAGCGTTCATAGGGACATACAACATGACACATGACAGAAAAAGCGACTTTGTTTTATACTATGTAGTGAAGTATGGCATTCTTATCACATTAAAAATAATTACTTTTTAGTGTTAAGTTTCCTTCATCGACAAAATATATTATTCCGTGTTTGAAAAAACATTCCATTTCGTGGCAATTTGGAATCAATAGTAAATTATACAGAATTATAGCCATTATGCATTAAAAGAGGAAATCAGGCCTATTTATGTCTAGAATAAGCAGCCTCTATTGCATGCTATATTGCATGTCAAATTACATGATTTTGTCATGGAAATAACCATCAAAGCAAATTATATTTAATGCACCTCAATATTATTCTTCTAGCTTAAGACCACTGAATCCTACTAATCCGAGTTTCAACTATCCTACTAGTATAATAAATCCAAAGTGTGGAACTTTGGATTTCTGGATGTTTGTGTGTCAATCACCCCGCAGCTGCTGAATAGATTTTCATGAAATTCTGTATTGTGTATGAGCTGGATTGGCTACTATTTTCCCGGAATTCCCACGGGTTCGGGAATAAAGCAGTTGAAACCGCGGGGCGTAGCTAGTAAACTTATAAACTTACTTTAAAATATTTCACATTGTCCCCTCAACCATTAATGGACTAGGACATTACACTTCTTACATTTTTTACATCAATACCTTAAAAATCCAAGAATTATTTGAAATTCAAACCGAGTTTACTGTAAAGGGGAAATAATAGGTACTTTAAGGTTTGTCGGCGTCGTCGCAAGTTATTTTTAGAAACAAACGAGACGCGGAGGCGTGTTTCCAAGCTTCAATTACGATGCGCGTACGCAGCACAATGCAGTAATTATGTAATAGGTTATTTATTATTAAGAAAAAAACAATAGTTTAAATAATGTTCGAGTTTTTATTTGCCATTAAATGTATCTGCGCAGTATCTAACTGTAAACATTTTGCATATTTAGAATATCAAGTTCATGTAGCTGCGCGTTGTATGTAGCTTATATTTTATTAGTAGGTATTCTCGAAATGGATCGCCTACGCAACGTTGAATCGCTGTATTTGAGAGATTAATTGTGTTTACTATGTTTACGTTATATCAAAGTTAGCGAAAACTATATTTGTTGGTTGCGAATTTCAATGATTCTAATTTTAAATTCGTTGTATGCAAGACTGATAACATGGCAAAATATTGGAAACAATTTTGTTAATATGCTTTAATAATTTAACCGAAGCATTTCATATTTATTTGAATTATTTTCAAAAGCACAATTTTTCTCTTACTAATTATAAATAAACCTGCATAAAATACGTAGAGTGAGTTTAGACTTTAGCCACTCAACAAAACATCTTTAGAAACCGCGAGCTTGCAGAAGCTTCGTTTTATGATGTTGAACAAAAGGCAACCTTCATTAGGCCGATATTAATATAAATCTAGAACAACATGAAATATCTAGTAAACGAAAAGTAGGACGCAACCCGAGCAGAAATGCTAAAAATACAGCGTTTCGTATAACCGTTTTTACATATTTTTGTCGATTGGTTATTATTTTAGTGAACAGGTTTTTTGTTCGCTTGAAATGGGACCCGTTTTCTTCACTGATTATATTACGCATTTATAGAAATAGAATTGTATGCCGTGTATTCGTTCTGAACCCCGCCCCTCACCACTACAGACGCAAATCGTAGCAGAGAAAAAAAATATACGCATTAAGATTTAAGAAAACAGGTGTCAGCTGTTTTTATTTTAAATTGGTTCTTTGTAAAAAGATTGTAAAAGTTTATTCTTAACTTGAAACCATTTGTATTGTCATACATATTACTGTCTAGGATTATTATATTAAAAAAGAAAAAAGTACGATTATTAATGAGTCATCAAATCGCTATTAACAATAATAGCGATTTGATATGGATACATATCCATATTTATTAGAATTATGGTTTAAATTGAGTGTTCTGTAAACACTTCACGATATGAGTTTTCAAAAGCCATTTCACTTTAATCCGATTGCACTTAAAAGTAAGCTAAGTCTACAAATTGAGTATACTATAAACTAGATGACTATAATGCTAAATCTCAAGTAGGTTGTCCTATTGTAATTGTATGCAATATTTATTAATTGACTAGCTTTCCGCCCGCGGCTTCGCTCGCGTGGACCCAGCAATTCGATTCGAATTCGATTTTTCTCACCTTTTAAACCTTCCCTAGACCTCCACGTATAATTCAAGACCAAGATAAATCCGTTCACCCGTTCTCGAGTTTTAGCGAGACTAACGAACAGCAATTCATTTTTATGTATATAGATTGACCTTGTTTTCATAAACAAATTGCTGGGGATTTAAATATCTTATAAAGACGTAAGGTTGAATGGTGTTGTTATTTTTTTTATTTTGCTTATTAAGTATAATGTTGTAAACAAAATAATTAATTATACGTATTAATTATAAATAATTAATTATTTTTCAAACTAATCCGTTAGTCTTCATATTCATAGTTCTTGATGTTACTATAGCTTTTAAATTCAAGTTCTTTTTTTCTATCAGATTTTATTCTATTTACATTATTATTTGCACCTCATTTTTTTCTAAGTATTACTTTAATGCTAGACATACTAAACCGACCACTTGTGTTTCTACAGAAAACAACGATATACACTAAGGCCCAGTTCCTATAAACGACGGAACGTCATAGTATAACAGATACGAATCGTTTCCATTAACAAGCGGTTATAATCAACCAATCGAAACCATTCGAATCGACGATGTCGAATCAACGATTAACGATGTTTTGGAGCATACTCTCCTCGAATTAACGATGTTTACTCTCGTTTTATCATTTGTAACAAATGTCGGCTTTTGCTAGACAATATGACAGATTTTGGCATTGTTTCAAAGTGAGACATTAATAATAATTAGATAGCGTTGTGGTATTTGCAGTCTTGTCGCCAGATATATGATACATGCAGGAGTACATAACGTTATAGAGTACTAGCATCTGCTCGTGGCTTTGCGCGCGTTATATTCAGTGCATGAATAGCTAATATCCCATCTGTGTGTGTTCATGATTTGTAGTTCCCATCAAAGAACAGGGGTTCCGTCTGATTTGCATAGAATATTTTAAATACTTTGGAATTGCCATATACCTATGAATGAATGAATGAATGAATGAATAATTCTTTATTGCACAAAAACAAAGGATAGTACAAGAAAAGGTATAGCTATAGAAGTGAGTACAATTGGCGGTCTTATCGCTTACAGCGATCTCTTCCAGACAACCGAAAAAGATTAGGAAAAGTTGCATAGTATAAGTAGGTAGTGCATATAGAATAGAAAATTATAGAATAAAATATAGACAGATAATAATACTTATAATAATAGTTAGAAATAAATAAAATAATATATAATATGTAATATATAATATAATGTAATAAATAAATATAATTAGACTCAAAACGATTAATATGTATTTAATAAAATATACGTAAATAATAATATTTTATATGAACAATACATCTAGCATTAAAATATGTAATCAATTTAATTAAGATTTCCTTAAATATTAATAGAAAAAATCTTAATTAAAATTCCTCCTGTATAGGATATTTCATCAAATACCGTTCAGTAATTGCGGCGACGTTGTCATATAAACATACATCCTAACTTTCATATTCACGATATCAGTAGGAAGGAGGATAACCCACATAGATAAATGTGATAAATTTGATATTTTGGCCATGAAATTAAAATAAGCAGTTCACTTCTCATTTTTCAACCAAGATAACCAATACTTAGAACAGAACAAAACCAATACTTAGAACAAAATAGATTTATATAGAGAAGTAAAAGGATTGTGTGGAAAATATAAACATCAATAATAAAACATCAAAATTGAAAACTACCTCTAGTATTAAAATTTATTCTAGATTGTTGTCTTTACATTTAATTTTTCGTATAATGATTTAAATGTCTCGAAAATATGGCATTAGATTCATAGCAATAATATTACATTCTTGCATTTGTTATTTCATGATACATATTCATGTGTTTAATTATGTATTACAGTAAAAATTAATAACGTTTTCAATGACAATTTTTTAATTACAATGGCTGTAGATATTGTCTTATTTTTCCTTATTTAATAACTATTTATTTACCTTCATTGAGTTTCCTTAGAAGAATTCTTAAACAACATCTATATAAACACTACCTACTTATACTATGCAACTTTTCCTAATCTTTTTCGGTTGTCTGGAAGAGATCGCTGTAAGCGATAAGACCGCCACTTGTACTCACTTCTATAGCTATACCTTTTCTTGTAATATCCATTCTTTGTGCAATAAAGAATTGTTCATTCATTCATTCATTTATTTATTAATTATATGTACATATATCGTTATTATAATTATTCATTATATGTACATATTCTATTCTATAAATGTCGCTTGTCGCTATTCGTATAAACCTATTCTTATAACTACCGATTTTGATTCTAATACAAACGGTATAATTTTCATTCATTTACATCTCTTTTTGTATCATACGATACAAATTTTCTTTCGATATATCATATAATCATAACAAACCAATTTAGTATCGTAAACAAGAAAATTATATCCATCTAGTGGCGCGCTGTGTCAAGGATATTTATTTATAAAGCGCAATTGATATGTATTATGCATAGCTCTTATCGAATATCAATATGAAATTGCGCATTTTTCATCGTATCATGAGAGTTTTGAGATATCAATAGATTACCTAATTAGACATGCAATTAAGATCACGTGATGTCCCCTAGGGGTTGGTATATTAATTGCGTGTCTAAGTTTAGGTTCTGAAGCCGAATTTGCATTGCGAAACCAGTGACGCGCATGGTAAAACTTTATGAAACTAATTTCGGCACTTACTTCATTAACAATAAGTTTCGTGAATTTAGCAGTAAGGCTGTTTATTTTTCGCTTCATCGCAAAAAAAATGTGTTTACTCTTTGAAGATGCTTTCGCAACAATAGTTTTACGTTGCATTTACACGGTGAAATTAGTTTTATCAAAACTATGCGCAGGGCACAAAATTAATCTAGTATCGTGAAACTAATACATGCATTGGAAAACTGGGCGTTTATACGTGAAATTGATGGTGAAACTAATATTATAAAACTAATTTCAAGCCACTAATTGCGCAATGCAAATCCGGCTTAAGTTAATGAAAATTGTATTGCACTAATTTGCAAGTATATGAGGCACTGATACTAATATTATAAATGTGAATGTTTGGATGTTTGACTCAATGACGCCTATGTTTTAATGAAATTTTATATGATTAGAAAGGACAGGATACCTTTTATTGATTTAAAGATTCGAACTTTACCCGAACGAAGCTGCGAGGAAAAGATAGTTATCAATAAATTATTGTTTATGGCATTCGATGATCTGTTGCTTAGCTTAGATTTCAATAGCCTCTTATGTTTCTTGGAATAAGGCAAAGCGTTACTAATACGATTTCATTTCAAAATTTACCTATGATATCGATTTGATCTAATTCGTCGGCAATTCGCATATCAAAATAAAACTTCTAACATTGTAACAACAAAGTACGTTGCATGTTTTGTTTACAAATCAGACGTTTGACCTGAAACTAAATTATGTATAGCTTATAATTGCGCAGAAACATTAATCAATACCACTGCAAAGCGGCTATTGACATATCTTTTACAAAGTCTATACTGCTTTATTAAATTTATCTATGATTTTCCTGTTCATATTTGTTTTATAGATTTTTAGTATTATACTGTGAATAAAATTATCACGTAATACGTCCAATAAGGGAATCGTATAATTATTATTCAAAATGTTTGATAGTAAGTACATTGATACTGTGGTATGTCAATTATTTAGAATGCGAGGGTATTTTTAGACAAGCTTTTTGCGCATCATAATTATAATATTGCAGATATCGTAAAACTGGATCGATTCACAAAAAACCAGCAACTAAGGTTATCATCAGATAAGGTTGAGGACTTTTTTAAAGTTTGATATCAAATTATGCATGTGTTACGAGTAAGTTATATAATTTGTGGTGAGCATTTCGCCCTACGTTTTTGCGTGATGTATCGTAGAAGCGCCGAATCTTATAAATAACCTTGGCCAATGTCGACTTCTATAAAACTAACGAAGATTCAAGGTCACACTACAAATAACTCCATATCGTAACAAATTTTCTTTAGTACGTTAAGCAATTAGATACGGCGTAGTAAAGCCGTAGTAACCACAAGATGCACCAGTTCTATAATTGACTTGTTTTTTCCCTGTCCTGTACATTTCCTGTTTATATTCTCTCGTTGCAATTAATAGATACTTTTTAGGGTTCGGTTTCGAGGTGGAAAGGAAAATCTAAAAGTCCTGATAATTATAATCACTTCGTTGTCCGTCCGTTCGTCTGTCTGTCAAGACCTATGTTTTAGAGCGATTTCAATTTAATTTAATTTTTGTATTAAACGTGGCTTATGTACAGATGTTCTTGGACATGTTTGGGGGGCTGAAAGTGGGGAAAATAAACGAATGTCTTCAAGTATACTCGAGAGCGATTTCAAATGAAAGCGCACTAAAAGACAATATTGACCGAGTGTTCTTACCTTTGATTGAAGGGAAAATTAGAACATGGAAATACGATTGTTATTGAGATACATAGGTTGCTTAGAAAAATATTATAATGTAAACTAAGAAAAGCGTTAAGAAATGTCCTAATACGTAATGAGTAGTTACATTCCATTGTTTATTCGCACTAGCTACACAATATTATTAATCGTTTTTAAGGATCTTCAGTTCCTCTTTTTGCCGTAATACTTACCCGAATACTGTTGCTATCGGCTCTTTATCTATGTCATTGGCCCGGCCACTAGGGGATTAGTTTTATTAGTAAAGACCGCTTTAATCTTTATTTCCGTATTTGATTTTAGTCATTAAGCACATCCCATTCAATCGTTCAATTGTTGAACTATAAAGCAAGGTCTCCGGTTGTTTGTTGAACGTGTTGCGGCGTATATTGTAGCAATATCGCGGTAACCGTTTATACAACACTATGATATCGGAAGTACCGATCTCATTATGTTTTATAGACGTTTATAACTTGACTATCTGCTGCTCGCGGCTTTCTTCGTGTAAAATTTGGTGTTTATAGATCAATAAAAATTATCCTATCGTGTAATCCATCTAATGGATTAGATGGATTAGATAGATGGATCCATTTAATGTAACCTACCTGTATACGAAATTTTATCAAAATCTGTTCAGTACTTGCAGCGCGATTAATATACAAACACACAAACATCCAAGCTTCCACATTTATAATAGAAGTAGGATTACTGTTTCCTATTATAAGATTTATAATTTTTTTAACGTTTCGTAGAAGATTTCCTTTTTGAAACAAGAATGTCGTATAAAATACGAATAAAACGCATTTGTTATTTATTAACGAAGGAACTGTGCATGATCGCGTACGACACAGCAATGTTTTTATTTTAATTAGTTCCACATCAGTTTTTCCACTTATACTGTTCCCTTATTTAGAATGCATCCGTTAGAATATTTCTCTTTATATTGGCATAAACATTACGACTTGTACTTGGATCCTTACTGTACTGAGGTTTGGAGTTCTACTATAAATATATATTTCTCATCGTTTGAACATTCCCTGAACTTCTATGAATAATTCAAAACAAACGAATTTAGTCAAATCGATACAGCCATTCTCGAGTTTGAAATATGTATAATCTATACCGATAATAATAATATCCGTAAAACTTAAGAGTTTGTTTGAACGCGCTTATCTCAAGAACTACTGGACCTATTTGAAAATATTACATCTGTGTAAGATAGACCAATTACTATCGAGAAAGGTACATTATGCTATATGAGAGATGCCGCGCGGACCAGCTATATAAACATACTAGCTGAGCTCCGCGATTTCGCCCGTGTATATATCCCGTTTCCGTAGGATTTTTGGGATAAAAATATCCCATAGGCTTTCAAAGAATCTCTGTAAAAAATTTAATCTTAATCGGTCCTGTAGTTTCGGAGCGTATTTAATCCAAACAAAAAAACAAATGTTGGGTCTTTAATTTCATTGATACACGTTCGAAATTGGTCCATGCCTTCATCTCGTATTTGCTATCAACGATGTTTCTAAATATAGAAGTCACGTGGGAGAAGTGATATGGCTTGTGTGTGGCACGCACTCGTGGGTCTTCTAAAATCAACTGTGTTCATCAGATGCTTACGAGATGCATCTTTACATTGTATTCTTTAATCAATAAGGTGGAAAATATTGGAATTAAGCGATACCGTGGGAAGTGAAATAGAGTTATTTTCAAATATTGTGATGTGGAATTGATTACATACATCGAGGTTTTCTGTATATATTCATTTATACAAGACATCAGTAATATCTGACATCAGCCGCATCTAACCGCGGTTTCACCTGCGTTGCTTCTTATCCTGTGGCAACTCTGGGATTAAAAGTGGCTCCTATCTGGTGTTCTGAACCCTTACCTATGTACATATTTCATCATAATTGGATCAATAGTTTTTGTGATCATGACATCCTCACAATCTTTCGCATTTATAATATTAGTAGGATATTAGTAGGATTATGTCGCAATTTGTATCGTGGTCGAATCCTACCTTATTATATAGAAAAGAAAAATAATTACAGCAGTTCTATTTACTACTAATAAGTATATGCATGCTTCGTAGTCACATTGTAGTGTGCTACAATATATTATAATTATACGAACAATGTTGTGAATGAATGATTGGATCTCATCGCCTATGAAACTTTCCACTGTTGTGAAGTTACTAAAATAACGGGTGATAAGACGCAAGTCCACGTGATTGCAGTTACTAACCAGAAATCGTTTTCATTCAATTAAGGCCTGATTATTAACATTTACTATCTATACTAAGAGCAGAGATTGTATTTTGTTTCTTTGAATTGAATAGGCTCCGAAACTACAGGATTGATTTGAAATTTTTTTTTACCATTGGAATTCTATATTATCCTAAATGAATATTAGTGTAGATTAAAGAAATGGTTTTGCTTTTATTTCGTTGACATATTTCAATAGTATAGACATAAAAAAAAAATAAATTAAGGTATCGGTTTCTTTAATCATTTGATAATATATAATGACAAAAATAAAACAATTATAATGACATCAGATTTTCCAACAATAAGGATCTCCTTGACCTTATAATTTAATAATTAACCTTAATCTAAATAAACGCATTAACAATATTAGAAAAGATTTTATGAAATAATATTAGGATGAAGGGCAATGCAATATTCACTAAAAATAATAAACATTTTAAACCTAAGTATGAAAATAGTCGTGGTATAATAACATACGTAAGTAATCTTTTTTATTAAGTAAAGAATGCGCCAAATGTTAATGTATTATGTAATAATTATATTTATGTTTAGTGATATAACTTGGAAAATAAATTATTATAAGGATTGTATACTTACACGTACATAATTGTTCAAATCAATATTTAAACAATTCTAGTTATTGTTTTCAAAGAAAATATGTTACTATTGCATAAGGTATTGTGAAGTTTCAGTATTCTTATGTCTCCCCGTCTAGCTAGCTCGAATGCCGCATTGAATTTCTATTGCACAATATCTCTATGCGTTACACTACACTCACTATTGTTCTATTAAAGTCTTCGTATAAATAAATGAAAACTAAATCTATATAATTCATTTTAAATGAACACTATAAGAGATACAATTATTATTTTAAAGATTTGGAAGGTAGTACGCAATTGGCTTGTTTACATCTTACAAACCTTAAAGATTTATAAAATACAAATATGTATATCATAAGTTGAATCACGTTTGGCTCCAGATAATAACACATTTGTTTTGTATGCATTTCGTTACGGTTGTAGATATTTCTCTACAATACGTGCTTTTTACAAGTTTTTCATAAATATGATAAGAATGCCATACTTGTCAGGGTCATTTGTAAAACATGAATAATCTCCCAGGATTATGTTACATATATGTAATAACTTTATGTTTCATGACTTTAAAAATATTACACTTATAATTTTTTTCCAAAAGTATTCTAGTATTATACTCAGACAATTCTCTGCTCTAAGTTGTGAGTAACTACGTCCTAGAAATGCGCGTACGTCGCTTGCATTATGGCATAATTACATTGGTCGATAAGTCAGTCGAATAATGTGTGCGAGACCCCCCACATGCGGGCTAACGACCAATGAAGCTAGTTAGTTGATAACTCCTAGCCTGTCTGACTTATCGTCCAATGTAAGTGCGCCATTATAATGCTAGTGCATACTGCATAGCATAGTTAAAGTCTAGACTCTAGACAGGTTACTTTCAATATAAAAGATTTTCTTTAACCTTTAAAAGTCCTGAACAATGTTTGTCTTCTCAGGAGCTAAGACACTAATATTAATTTATAAATGACCCTGCATTAACGTTACTAAATGCTTGGGACAATAGAATTTGGTGAAATTCGGCCGCTACCAATTGGCAGTAACATTAATCGGCCGTATAATGCAGGAGGCCAAATGGGGCTACAGACGTACGATGGGCGCGATGTTCGCGTACAGCAAGCAAGCAGATCGCATGCTGATGTCGTACAATTACCAGGTGCAGCAGTGCGCGCGCGCGGGGCACGCCCGGGTGGCGCCGAGGATGAGCCTTATACAGTGCATCAGGTGAGCATGACGATGGGTGAGTTGCATATCTTTGTAGCTTGTAAGATCTACGGTGCAATGCCCGGTTCCTATAAAAACACAACGTGTCGTTTTACTTACGGTTCCTACGCGTAACCTATCTTTAATAAACGTGGCGTTGACATAACCGCCAAAACTTGGTTCCAATTGGTTGAGTAAAACCGCTCGTTATGAAAACGATTTGTATCTGTTATACTATTACGTCCGTCGTTTATAGGAACCAGGCCTAAGTCGGCGTCCTGAATGACTGCGAAATACGCGGCGCATAACACAAATGTTCGACACGTTTGAAAACCGAGTACGAACGGGCTCATGTAATAATTGACAGTATATCCTAGTAAAAATCTGCTCCGCTATACGCCCGTACAAAACACCTGCGCCGTCCGCTGTCACTCAGGACTTGAAACTGAATCCTCGGCTTTGGCTAGAAACATTAGAGCTACATTGTTCCTCTCTGTTGAAATTGACGGACATGGCCAAGGTTCGGTCAGAAGCTAGTAAAATAATCTTGTTACTGATATATGGCGTTCTATACGTAACATAGTTCTTCGAATCATGTCATGATGGAAGTAGACCTGTTTCAGAACCACAGGTCAAAGGTCTTACCACATATCATAAGTTTTAGCAATAGTTTTTCTGTTATGTGGCCATCTCATTCCCGACAGAACTACAAAATGAAGAATTCAAAGATTCAATCGGCTAGAATGCTGTTTTTAAACGGAACGCAAAATAAATTGCAAATATAATATAATATTTATTTTTGAAGGGGTTATAATTAACTATACGGTACGGTAGTAGCTTTGTAGTGTCTTTATCTGAAGTTGGAAAACACTTTAACTGAAGGTTGGTGAGTCATATATGTAAATGAGTGAATTAAATCGTCAACAATTACTTTTTTCGTTGTCAGGTAGGATCTCCTAAATTTCGACTCATAAATTGATCAAATGTGAACAAAAAGGGATATTCTGTTACGTCTTAAATTGTGGGTTGTATACGACCAAAAGTTTGGATTCAAATAAAAATTACTATTCAGGATTAACTGTGTGTTGTTTGTACTCTTAAAGTAACATTAGAGCGTAAAGAAAATACTGCATCATGAACTCACTACATACAAACAAACAGTAGATAGAAACTGCATTGTAATTCATTATATTATTCATTTATTTCGCCGACAAGCTACATTGTATCTTATAACTCGATACGTACCGTAACATTAAAGGATTGCTTAATAACCTCGTTTCGTTACAAATTAATATCAAAGTTAAATGTCTATCGGTTGAAGAAGGTTTAAAATAAAATTGAATTCACATTAGGAAAGGTCAGTGTCTACTACGCCTGACGAGTACTATTGATCCATTTCTCTATAAAGCCTGTGATTTAATATGATGCAATATGAAAAATCTTAGTATTATATTTGCATTATTATTAATTAAAAAGATTGTATTAGTTCCAACTATACGAAAGTGTATTTTTGTTATTATTTTTCTAATTTTATTAGTTTTTTTTTTGTAATACATATTTCCACTTTAAACAACTATTTAAAATTTTCTTCTTTGTACTCTGAGGCCCAAGAGACAAACGTAAGTCTAGTTTGGGTCTCACCAGCCCGTCTACTTAAACTTGTAGTATATTTTAAGTTAAGTATACCTTTTAGTGTAATTCACGAAATTCCTAATCAACAACATAACAATTTTATTTTTATTTACAATACAATACAATACAATACACTTTATTTAGCACCACAATTTTAAAACATAGGACATTTGAGGTATAATAAAACAATATTTAAGTATGGGCTATAAAGGCTATTTATTTACATTCAGAAAGTGCAACAAAAACTTCTAGGCTAAATTTAGATATTTTGGTACTTTTTATCATGAAATTTAGATACTTTTTATCATGAATCATGTGTTTGTAACTTTTCCAGTTGTTTTTGGCTAAAACTCCAATTTTTGTAAGTCACCCTATTTACCAAACTATATTCAGTGTGCCTCTTGTTTAGATAGGACGATTGTATAAGACTAGCTACATGTACTTTTCTCTCCATGACTGGCTTCCATTAATAATGCTAAACAGATTAAACCTAATACTAACAAGACAACTGTCAACGAGATTGAATAAACAATTTATTTACATATGAATACATAAGTCTCTAGACATCAGATTGCTTTATTAGTGTCTTGTAATTAAATATAGCCGGAGCTGTGAGAGCAACGTGAACGCTATGTTTATTATTTTATTGAATAAGATCTCTTTACACTGCATACATAGTCGTAGATGAATCTCAATTAATATCAGTAAGTTCAAAGTTAGGTTAGGTTAGTAAGAAAAATTATATTGCCCTCCCACACCATGTCGATCATCCATTTTAAGTGAAGTGTATAGGCGGCTCAAAATTTTATTTCTTACTACAAATTGGAATTAAATAGTAAGTAATCTGGATTTTCCTCAAATACAAAAATATAAAAAATGCAACGTAAATAACTTGCATAATCGTTTTTTAATTGAAAAGTGTTATCTTCAAACCTAGTAACATGTGTCGGGTATGTTAGTTGTTTTTTAAACGTCGTCGTGACTGCAACACTTCGCAATTTGCCAATGAAGCAAACAATTTAATAATTAGAACGACAATTGCGCTTTGTGTACTTACAATGCCATACAATTCTTTCTTTTTGTAGACGACTCTTATGTCGGCGCCAAGGATTTCTTAATATAGAAGAGCTACATAATTGACATTTATTTGTTTATAAATACTTATTAAACCACGCATATGTAAGGATTCATCGTCTCCTTTTTCAATATAGGCACTAAGATTTATTTATTAAGATATCGCCAATTCTTCTGCTAAAAGGATTTGCTTAAACTTCTCATATTCGCGGTTGACGGTTTTTAAATTCATACAAAATTCAAATATTTTTGCATAACAGTTCTATACATTGATATTTTGTTTTGAGGCCGATAATAATATTCGTTCAGTGTACACGTCTCATTGAAATATAAACTTTAATTTTGGAGCGGTGCCACGGCGTGTTGTCGTCCATTATCGTGTATTGAGTCGTGACTATCTGTTCGACTTAACTTATTATAACCAGATACTGTTTGATGTACACTGTGGTTTGAAGGAAACTGGATGTTTATTCAGCGGTGTTTGTCCAACTCTCGGTTTGTCACGTTGTATGATAAAGCTATATAGATGTATGTTGAATTCGTGTGCACTGTTAATACAAATGTATATGTAAACAAATTTAATTACACATGCATGCATCTATTACATTTCCAGTTTAATCTTGTGGTTTTCCATACCTACATAACTACAGTCTACACATCTTATATTGTACGCATTCAATTTGTATTGCAATCAGTACATGAATTCAATATTTTTGCAACGAAAATTGTATGAAACGATTTGTCATGATGATTTCGATGTAATTCATCTGCATTCTGCTTCTTATTTATATTGTTGTGTCAGATCCATACATTTCAGTGATAGATCTGTACATTTAGTCCTTGATGTATTTTTATTTTTTGTTATTTCAGAAAATAACCATAACAAGAATTACATCTAAGTAAAATTTATACCCAATTACACAGGCATTAAAAATGTCAATAAATATTTTCCAAGACTTGAAGCTAATATAAATCGGAAATCAGTTGAAATCTAAGCTTCACACTTCACAGCATACTACTTTGTTGCATAGTATACTATTTATACTCGACGCTGCAACATTTATCGTTTCCATAAATACGATAGAACAGATAATATTGACACTATATTCAAACAATCTTTAATTATCCGAGGGGATTTATCCGCTTCTATCTGACATTGTTATCACGCGAACGCTAATAGATAAGAAATTGCTTGCCCCCACAGAGCATCACGCGAGACAGGCGTGAGACGAAATCGCAATTTAAAATATCAATATTGTTGTTAACTTACTGTTTTAGTAGTTTTCCATCAGCTTGTTTAAACATTTGTCTCCCGGTACATTCTGGTTTGTAAGATAGGGGGATAGTATGTACTTAATTAGCTCGCAGGTGTATTTTGGTGACATTGTTTGCAGGTTGATTAAGCGATTATTGATCACAGACGTATCGTCTGCGTCAAGTTTTCCTACCTCTCTGTAAAAATTACCAACATAATCGTTACCTTTGTCGCTGAAAATAAAATCTGCGCCACGATAACAATCTATATTTTGTAAGCTTTTTTACTTATATCTTAGTCCGCGTGGATATTGGACATTTACATAATGAATATACAACTAAATTATTCTCAGTAATCACACTATCTATCGATGAAAACCGTACAAAAAACTATCAGTATTTTACTTAATCGCCCTCATAGAGTCAAAAAGATATGACCGAGGGACTTCATTATATTTAATTTTGAAAAATTTCGTTAATGTATTATTTCATTACAAGTATAGTAGATATGTAAATCGTATCGACTACCGAGGATCATACCAATAAAGATAGTATAATTATGGAATGTATAGCAATAAAACGCGCTTGTGCAGAATGTCGTTGCGATCTGTAACGTTCCAGTAAGCAGCCTTCATGTTGCAAAGGTTGTTGCTCCGATTTGCGTATAATTAGAACCACTTTTAGGTCTTCAATTACTATCTCATGGAAAATGGAGAATGTTATAATGATATTATTCTTATTTTCTGGTTGTAGAGCATAGATACTTGTTTGAGAAAATAACCTAAATATTGTCTTAAGCGTCTACGTTAATATTAATAAAGAACCCAAATTGGAACAACATTAAAGGACCTGACTGACATGAGTAATCCATGTAGTATTATTTTGAGCAATAGAAATTTACAACAATGAAATTACAACATCGGAGCACATAGAAATCGAAATCATTAAGAACTTGGCACAAAAATGGACAATCATTCAAAAATAGAATGATAGATGGCAGCCGATCGGATACATGAATAACACTATGCCATCGCATGCAATTCATAAATTGAAAACTACCCTGTCTTCCTATAAAGTTATCGTCGCTTAGCAAGGATAACAGAAATTACAATACAAGTAGCAATATATTATACACTTTCAACGCCAAATACGATTGCCAAGAGGTCACGGCGCGGCGACCCAATGTCGGGTTATATGTATTTTAGTACACAGTGTTTACATTCAGTTATCTGAATAGATATTCGATTCATTTACGTCATAGTACGGTTTATTTACGAATCTTTATCAATTACGTTATTCACCTATCTTAATTGCAAGGTGGGTTGTTTATTAAAACATAAATCGATATTGTTGGTTATTTATATATTAACTAGCTTTCCGCCCGCGGCTTCGCACGCGTGGGCTACTAATTTCTGTATTTTTTAGAGGCGCACAACAAAAGATTAAAAAATGACAGCCACAGGACCCCTGATATATGTGCA
>LQNK01000077.1:455936-467108 GCA_001586405.1 Phoebis sennae
AAATGACTTTTTTTTTTTTTTTTTAGGAAAATAAAAAAAATCAATCATTCATATCCATTGAAAATACTAAGATTTAACCAAATTATCAGTATTTTCAATGGATATGAAGGATATGACTAAATCCCCACAATTCCCCACACAGAACCATTCCCCAATCGATGCCGAATTACCCGCAAATCGGGGAATTCCCCACACATTGGCAACGCTGGTCGTGACCTACTTTAGAAAGTAAAAAAAGAAGCTTTTAAAACTGGCAAAGTATGTATTATGTTATAAATACTAGACATGCAGATGTCAGACGACAAAACACAACCACTAGATAACGCTAGATGAAAATTATCTTGGCTCACTTATAAATCATTGTAATGTAGCAAATTCATATTACGATATCTGGGTTATCAAACACACACACACACAGCTCGCTAACTCTTTCCCTTTATCTTATCAGGAAATAAATAGTAGACTTGAATCTTTGAATTCCTTTAATGTAGATAATATTAATCAGTATTTAGGTATTCATTTATCTGATATCTCATACATACATTTGTGAGGCTAAGTAGTACTTCGATGTTTTATCACCCCACCCATTGTTGATAGACAAACTTTCTTTTTACCTATTTCTATTGTTATAATAGAAATAGGTAAAAAATTTCAACCACTTTTTTAGAACGTTTGTGTAAATCTATTCGATTCTATAACATTTTCTAACTCATTCTTTAAATATATCTATCTGCATATTGTTTGCTTCTATTGAGTAATGCATAAATATCTTTTATGCACTGCCCAATTTTTTACACTCATAATAATTTTCGTATATTACAAGAACCTTTCAATCAAAAATCCAAGTATTGTCTATACTTGATGGATGTTTGACAGGTTCTGGAGGAGGAGAAATTAAGACAATTTTTAACGTTAAAACTAGAAATAGCCTTTCAACTAATAGCTCTTTATCATTACAGACACATCGTCAAGAATGAAGGCACCCGGGCGTTGTTCAAAGGGCTAGGACCGAACATCGTGGGCGTAGCACCATCAAGAGCTATCTACTTCTGCACGTACTCCCAGGCCAAGGCTATCCTCAACCAGCACATACCACCGGATACTCCCATCGTACATCTGTCAGCAGCTAGTGCGGCTGGTGAGTTCATGTTCCTTAGATTTACTTCGGAGATTCCAAAAGTACTCTCAAAAGAAGGCTATACTTAATCAGGATAATCCGCCTGTTAGTCCTATTCTACACCTGAGTGGTTTTTAAGTTAAAATCGTATATCTATGCTTCTATACTGAGATGTACTTATTATAAAGGGGAAATATTTGTGTTTTATATATTTGTAATGTTTTCATTTATAATAAATAGACTGATTTCAAAAATTAATTGACTGTTAGAATCTTCACTAGGCTACATAGGCTATAACTCATTATGCTACGGGAGCGAAGCCGCGCTGAACTTAATGTCTTATTAACTATCAAATATAGTTCGTTTACCTAATATATTTAAAGGTATGAAAATAAATTAGTTTGACGATATGTTAAAGTTAAATCCGGTCAAAACTATGATTCCAAATCAATAATATATTTTGCTTGGGAATAAAATGAGGTTCCATGTTTATTAATGAATAGTGATGTACTTTATGTATATAGTATGAATAAAGAAATTACATAGCAGTCGAAGCGTTTATCTTCATTTATCTTATTCGGGAAGGTGGACCCGCACCTATCCATATACAGTAATCAAGGTCTCCTTTTAATATTCCACTAGCATAAAATGACAATTACTCTCATCATAAAACAGCTTTATTGTTTCACGAAACGAGTTGTATAAAATGAGATACTATCAGATGCGTTTGCGTGCATAATTAAATAATTTCCGTGTTCATTCTCGAATTTCCATCTTATTTGATGCATGCATGTAGACCAATAAGTCTCCACTTAATATTATAAAGAGGAAAGATTTGATTTTTGTTTGTTTGAATTGAACAGGCTCCAAATCTACTGGACCGATTTGAAAACTCATATGGAATGTAGGATGCATTCATCCTGATGAACATGGGCTATAATCATAGGTTTTATAACATTCTGCTACGTTTATTATTCCTATGAATTATCTGAGCATTTATACAACTTTCCAATCTTGAATGCGACATCGTTTGATACAACTTTCCTATTGCTACGTACCACTACATGAATTCTAGTCTTTCTAATATTTTTAACGAATTTACAGTGAAATTTTGCTTTATATTATTAATCAGAAGATAGAACCTTGTCTGCAGAAATTGACGACAAAAAAACTCGAATGTAATTTATTTCTTCGAAATAATATGTAAAGTCATAAGAAGTACGAAAAACTTTAAAGTATTATTTATATTTTGATATTTATCGAACAATTACTAGCGACCTGCTCCGGCTTCGCACGTGCTGTAATGTGCATGTTATGTATATCTATACATACATATAATAAAAAAGAAATTGGGTTTCTGTGCATTGATTTTTTTTTAAAGAGTAACTATTTTTGTATGTTTGTCTCTTTGCATGTGCGTCAATCACGTAAAAACCACTTGCCAGACTTCGATAAAATTTCATATGCTGATAGACCAATATTAAGCATTATAATTATAAAGTACGATCTCAATTATATTTTATGTGTCGGTGAGCAACAAACCAAGCAAAACTATCAACCCAAAGCTATTCGAGTTGCGTTTCCCTGCTAACTATTAGCGGCCGTTTACAATATCCTATCTATCCCTTGTTTTGCTTACTAAAGTCAGACAAATCTATCTATTTGTAAGTACAATAACAATAGTAAATAGATAGATTTGTCTGACAAAGTAAGTAGTTTGATTTCAATATCCTAACGACGGATACATTTGCTATGACTTGTCTATCTATTGTCATATAATTTGACATAACAATCTATATACATATAATCATTAACGGCCATTTTCAATAATGTTTCAATAAGTGCAAATAGATAGATTTGTCTGACTTTAGTAAGCAAAACAAGGGATAGATGGAATATTGAAAACGGCCGTAATACATTATTGAAAATGGCCATATTTAAATTACAGGATTCGTATCGTGCACCATGACCAACCCGATCTGGTTCGTGAAGACGCGCCTTCAGCTGGACGGGCAGAACGTCACCGCGCTCGAGTGCATCAAGAGGATATACGCGAGACATGTGAGTGCCGTGTACCATGCTTTTAGTCTGATTCACTTGGGTAATTTGTACTAACACGGACTGTTTCTACTATGGTAAGAAAAAAACATCCCCGGCGAAGTGCGAGCTGGATTCACGCACGAAGGCAGAACCCATACCATCATCTAGAAAATATATAATATATGGATATAATAACGTTTGTTCTGGCAGCTCTTCTTTATAATCTACTTTGTTTTTATTTTATTATTTAAATTTGAAAAAAAAAATTAGTATTTGTCGCTGTAACAACAACGAAAATGCATCATTGCATGCATCATTTTTGAAAATTTCACCTTTCTGGCTGTTACGGTTTTTGAGACACAGCCTGGTGACAGACAGCGGACGCATAGTAATAAAAAACTAAAAATGTATGACAATTTATAATTCAGTTTGAACTTATTTCCTTAATAGGTCAATGTTTGAATATTTGTTAGTCAATCGTCCAGACAATAGTTTACAAAAAAATATCCATTTCTTTTTTTACCCTAAACGACGATGTAGTCAAGAGGAAGCTCGTACATATTATATTTAATGGTTTTTATATCTAAAATTATTTTTATGACGTTTTAAGTTAATTTCAAAAATGTAATCTGCCGTATGACAATGTCTTTCATAAACATTAAAAACATTGTCAAAATTCCAGTCTTGCAACTCGCAAGGCAGAACGTTATGGAACGTAGTATCAAAAGGATATTTACGAAACATAAATTCAATGACGCACGCATAATCTGATATATCGGGCTATTCTTAGTTTGGGAAATGCGTTGATGTAATATAGTAAATAAAAATAAACGGGATAGATGCCCGTTTAGTGGGATTGCAATCTCATTTCAGAAAAGGAATTTTCATAAAATTATTCATTTTTAGAACATTATATAGGCAGTAATAGTATTTTCAAGAATTAATTACCTTTTACTGTAAAAATGTTCAGTAGTTACCTACAATAAAGAAAAGAAATAACCTCTAAAACTCGACTTATTTCTTGTTACAATCCTTATAATCCAAAATACAGCACTCATTGAAGGTCGTGGCCTAGACAACAAGGAAATTATTGTGACAAGAGCAAGGATATACAAAACGCATTAATTTGTGAATATTGTCATCATAAATCCTGAATAGTGCATAATATATTTTATCACCATACTACCCTCACACCTATTTACGTCTTACGTTCCCGGGAGTAGAGGCGGCGGCTTTCAGCACTTTTCTTTTTCATTTGATAAAGACTTCACTTTTATGAGTCTATACAATCTTTATATATATAAAAAATTGTTAATGTGAACTCAAAAAAAAAGAAATTCTCTCTGATTATGATAGGCAGAATCATGACTCATGAGGGTGGCTATAGTTAGCACTGCCCTATTACGCGGTTTAAACTGCGAAATGTAATGATAATATGAAATTTATTTGCATAAACACGAGTAAATTAGATATTAAACTAAAAAATGGGCAGGCAGCTAGATGACAATAAAACTTAAGCTAAAAGAAAATTGCATTCCCTAGAACTAAAATAAACCTCTTCCATCACCAGGGTATAAAAGGTTTCTACAAGGGCATAACAGCGTCGTACATGGGCATCAGCGAGACTGTGGTGCACTTCGTGCTGTACGAGGGGGTAAAGGCGCGGCTGGTGGCGGCGCGGCGCGGGGAGGGCGCGGCGCCGGACACGCGCTCGCCGCGGGACTTCCTGGAGTTCATGGGCGCTGGGGCCTTCTCCAAGACCGTCGCGTCTTGCATCGCCTATCCACACGGTGAGTCCTAGCATTCGTTTTACCGCCGTTTTCAATAATGTACCAAAGATTATGGATAGATTGTAATCTTAGATTATATGACGTTAGATTGTCATGAGTCATAGCAAAGGCTATCCGTTGACAGCACATTGAATGAAATCAAAGTAAGTTATTTGCACTTAATTTGATTTCATTCAATGTGCTGTCAACGGATAGATTTGTTTGACGACATCAGACGGACATGATAGATTTGTTTGACTTTAGTAAGCAAAACAAGGGATAGATAGAATATTGAAAACGGCCGTTAGCAGACAGATACCCTGTGGCAGTACATTCAAGGCTATACTGCCAAATCGGTGGCAGTCTTCTGCTAATTGGTGTTCTCAAATAATTGTACCATATGGCCATTGTGTTGCTTCTAGCGAGATTAGAGTTACGTTAACCTATAGGTAGGACGCGTGGAACAAATATCTTGGAAACAACTTTCCTAAATCAAAGTGTAGAGGGTCAGAGCATGGCTGTGGTATGGGAGTATCACCGAATACACGATTGCCGAGGGACTTTTTAGCGGTCCTGAGCCCTCTCCTAGACCGTCATGTCTTGCATCGCCTGTCCATTGTGAATCCTCAAATTACTTTTTGCAGACAAATTCATGTCATTCAAATTATTGCCAAATTGGTGACAGTTTCCTGCAGCTTTTTGGCACAAATAATTTTGCTTAGCTATATGAAACTGATAGCGAGTAAAATAATAAGTTGCCATGTTATTATTTTGGTAAAAAGTAGTTATATGGCTACCAAATAATTAATACTATTTTCGGTAAAAAAAATACGTTTTGTAAACAAACAAATATGAAATACAAACCTCAATTACATGCCTATACAAATGCAAATCAATCATAGCAAAGACATCTCATTGTTAAATCGTTTCTAGGACATGTTATCATTGCAATCTTACAGTCGACACACTTATGAATTATGATAACATAAATAATACGCGTTACGCAACGCCTGAAGGCCTCGAGCAAATATTAAATACCATTTAAGGCGTTTGTGTAATAACAAATAATATGTATAAATGGACTTTGAAATGTATCTTACATTTCAATATCGCTAAATCAAACAGCATATTGATAAAAATTATGATTTGAAGAATTTTGGAATAAAAAGAATAGCGAATCGAGAATTGTATATTTTAATTTACGTTTATTATTATTTTTTCAATTTAAAGTAATTTTAATTTAGTTTAGTCTTCGTTTTTATTTAGCTTGTAATATTAAATGTTTTGGGATCCTTCATTATCAAATGTTCACAGAGACTTTTCCCCAAATCGGATTAATTATAACAAGTTGACTTGAAATACTTTTAATACAAGGCAACACAAAGTGAAATATAAATGAGAGTGTATCTAAATGTCCTTACTTGATATTCGAAACATTTGCCTTACTTTCAGAGGTGGCAAGAACGCGACTACGGGAGGAGGGAGACAAATACCGCAAATTCTGGCAAACGCTGCACACTGTGTGGATGGAGGAGGGCTACCGTGGAGTCTATAGGTTTGTACGAAATTTATTAATACACATTCCATTCATTTTTGTTAACGTAATATCCAAAAAATAGGCAGCTCGAAAAAGAATCTGTTTTTTTTTTCTATGTCAAAAAGTGACGGTGATATTAAATGTTATAAAGTACGCTCTCCGTGAAAAATTCTAAGGCCCGCGCTAACGTGTGACGTCGTAGTTCAGTCGATCTTACGAACCTACGCGTCTTGGTTGGTTGCGCCTGTTACTTAGCATAAATTTAATTGTTTTCCATATAGTAGATGACTAAGATGTTTAAAAAATAGTATACTTATTGATTGTTTACCAACTTCAGTGAAATATACACCGAAAAAATTCATCAAGAAAATATTATTTTCAAAGTAACTTCTAAGAAAAACACTTCACATATTTAGTGCAAAACACAAACTAAATAAATACACCGCCCTGCAAAATTAATTTGAATACATTTTCTTACAGGGGCCTGGGTACGCAACTGGTTCGTCAGATACCGAACACAGCAATCATGATGTCGACGTACGAAGCGGTCGTGTACCTGCTCACTACGCACTTCAATAACTCCTTCTACGAGAACACTTAGACGACGCGGCACTCACACGGCGGAACTTAGAGATGACCCTCAGTGGTAGAAGTCATGTAGGCTGAATGTGGCCGCAGCCGCAGGAGGTGGTAGACGCCATCGTAGTTTGTAGCATCCACGGTGTCTCCGGAGTGGGGAGTTTTTCCCCATATTGGGGGAAAATTATATTGGGGAAATAAAAATTGTGGGGAAAATTGATGACGGCGGTGAAATTATTTTGGGGAAATTTGGAGGAAGTATCTTTTTGGGGAAAATTTGAACCTAATCTGGGGAAATTTTACATACACAACCTGGAGACACTGCATCCAGTTTGGTTTGGGCATTGTCTATGGATACACTGAAGCTTCTAGGTGGCTCGATGGTCTCTGGTTTTATACAAGTTTCTTCAATTGATTAAATAACATTTTTATATATAAAATCAAAAAGAACAATATTTTTTATGTTACAGGCTATACTTTAATTGCAGTTTTGTTTTTTTTTCTTAAAGTTTTTTATATATTTTTTAATTATTATATTGTTATATTTTGACCGTTTATATCTATCATGTTTTATATAATACTCCCTTTTTGTAACGGAGAAACTTTGTATAGCAATTAGCAACTGTCCCTCAAGCTAATTAGTTAAGTGTAGTGAGTGTATAAATACAATGTTTCTTACATTTTTAGTTTTAGCTTGAACGAAATACGAGTTTGAACATTACGGTTATTTGGATAGCTAAGAATCCAATCCGAATAATCCGCCTACTTACTCGCAAGTTTATGTTAGTCATTAGTTTTCTAGTCTTGCAGTGAATTAAATCGAAAATCCTGCCCTGACGAAAAAACCACTTAAGTTGTTGTTTATTGTAATTCTCATTAAATTAGCCATCATTGTGTTATCAGATAACTTTTAAGAATTCTGCACTGTAGACATATTTGATCAAATCGAAATATACGAGCAAACTATACTAAACTCTTTAAAAGCTAAAGGCAAATTGTAGGTAAACATGTATCATGAATGACTTTGCCACATTTTTTATATTAAAAATGAATTTAAGTCTATACATAAGTCAAATTTGCCTTTGTATAGGTTTTTCGAGTTTGTAAGACTGTTCATATAATAATGAAAGTAAATTGGACGTAATTTAGATGATGTAAATCCTATTGTCTCGATGTAAAAAAATTATAAGCTAAGGGATTTATTGTTCAAGTAAAGTGAGGTGTAACATATTGATTGATCATCATTGTATTTTTCTTTAAGGATTTTCACTAGTGGCCATTAGGATTCTAAACCATTCTTATATTAAATATTTTACTTATAAAATTGATAATGGACAACTATTTCAGATCAAAAATTGTCTTTTTCTAGCAATATTTAATGTATTTTAAATATAAAATTTAAACGAGAATGTTATCAAATAGAAAGTCTAGCACAAATGTTGCGTATTTAGAGATAAAAATATTCTACGCATTCAAGGTATTTTCGAAATCCCTTAGTACAGTTAAAATAGTTAATTGTGAGCTGTGATATAGCGCTTATATTAGTTATTTGTAAACATTGGACATATTCAATGAATACTGCTTCCTCGGAATGTCTACATATATATTATTATCGTTACTTATTGTAAGTTAAATTTCGTAGTGTTTATGTTCTAACACTTTTGGAGCATAAATATTTATCAATTCGGTAGATGTTGATTTTGTATGTGAAGGTGGGCAGATTTTTGGTTGTTAGATATATTGTAAAGATATAATTGGACGTATGTCAGACTGAGTATAAGATACAATTGAATTTGTTTAACAAATAAATCATTGAAAATATTTTTGTTTTATTTACTTTCCCTTTTCCTGTAATGTCTTATATATCAAGTTGGTAGATATATTTATTATGCATATATGTTTACTGGGCTGAATTAGAAATATTTATATAATAGTTACCACTTCTTAAGTATTATATTTCATTAAAATCTGTCAATTAATACAAGTTGGCATAAATCATTTCTCACCTGTCGATGCTAACATACTCCCTATTTCTGCTAAATTGATTTTATTTTCTTTTAATCTTATTCTTCTACATTTTTTTTTATTGTAAGACTCATATCCATTATTTTAAAATTTAAATAAATGCATAATAAAATAGATTACTTGATTAACAGTAAATTTGTTTATGGTTATGAGAATAAGAATACTAGTTATTAATTTTATAAAAATGTTTCTTACTTGTGCTTAATTTAATGAATTCAAATTTAGGAAGCACAATTTCGAAGTTGTAAAATTATGTTAGATTTTTGAGGTGTTTTCTTTGCTGAAAATTCTTTCAGTATAAATAAAGTAATAAAAACAACAAGGCAAATTTTATTATTGGCCATAAAATAGATTTGTATTATTTCA
This sequence comes from Phoebis sennae, assembly GCA_001586405.1. Lineage (NCBI taxonomy): Eukaryota > Metazoa > Arthropoda > Insecta > Lepidoptera > Pieridae > Phoebis > Phoebis sennae. The sequence continues at coordinate 465,370 of LQNK01000077.1, forward strand.
ATTTCTCATATTTACTAAAACCATTTATGGCACATTCAAAATAGCATAGTGCAAGACAGATTTATTAGAAAATTTCAACTTTTCACTTAATTGTTTATTGAATTTAATGTGTCATAATTCACTGTCTATTTACTCTAATTTTTATTCAAAGAGTTTTTTGGTTAAACATAACTCCAGCAATAAACCATAAAAAATATTTTTATTGATCTAATTAAGGTACAATAGGTTTCAATAGAGTTCTTATCGATATATTTGACATTATCACCCACATGTGTGTTGATATTGCATTAGGTGTATCACTTGGGTACTTCAAAATAGTAGAGAATGGGAAAAGATTAACATGTAAAGCTACAATAGGTTCCCGACGGAAACATATTACCGAAATTATAACTACAAAAGCAATAAAAGCTTGCAGAATGATATGAACTGTTCCTTTAACGGCTATAGTTTTGCTTAAACGCGCCTGTGAATTTTCCTTTAGTTCACTCTCCAACTTATTGATCTTTCTCTGTAGTTTGGAGTATGCAGCAAACTCATCTTTCATAGAAATTTGTTTTTGTTCGCTTTTGAGACTTACTATTTCATCCCAAAGTTTACGTTCTTCATAGGATGGTCGAGAAAAGCAGGCAGCAATCTGAAATTGGTCAGAGTAGTGTCAATATTAACTGTATTAGTAAGAAAAGTCACTGAATTCTCAAAGCAATGTTACTTACCGGTTTTACTAGAACAGGCACTAAAGCACTAAGTGTACATAGAATTAAAAAATAGAGAAGTAGAAAACCATTCAGAATCTCTATCATCTTGAAATCCTCGATATTTGTTTAGATAAATTACACCAAAATTTAAATCAGTCAGTCTAATGAATTACTGTCTCCCTCTTATATTTGAAATAATATTACTATGCACATAATATATCTGTTTTTTATAGAAAATCATGCAATTTCACGATGTGACTTTGGTTATTGGTATTTTGACTTGAATTATGAATTTACTTGGCCCATGAACTGCCGTCTGTCACAGTTACAGATTGTCAAAGTCAAACACCAAAGCTAAAAAATATAGGTAATTATCAACAATAGGGTATTTGACAGTGTGAAAATATTGTTTATTTTGACCACATTTAAAGATTATCTTTATAATAACTGTATATTAATGAGCTGAGTTCCAAATAATAATTAAATAATGAAATAAATATCATAAAATTTTAACATTTATCACGTGACACAAAACGATACCGAGCTTCCAATGACGTCACTGCTCAGTAAGCATCAAGTAAGCATAACCTAATAGTTAATACGACATAAAATGATAATAAAAGACGACTAGAATATTCAAATTACTGTTGATATAGTAATTATTAAAATAAAAAATAAAAATTTTTTCTTTGGGTTTCATTTCATTTACATCATTATCACTTTTCATTCATTTTTACGATAATACTTTCAAACTAGTCAAATACCTTTTTATTTTATTTATGTTGAGAAATCAATTTTGTTCTTTTAATTTGTAATTTTGGCAGAAACTTTTTGTTTCAACCCGAATTTGATTTCTTAATCAGGGTACTTTTTGGTTCGGTTTTGATTTTATCGCATTTGTGAATAGTACCTCAGGTACTGATTCACAATTTGTGAATAGGGGGCCATATACAGGTTACTGTTGTTTTTTTTTTGTCATCACCATATATAAACTTTCATTTTTAAACCAATTTGCCCCCGTTTTCGGGATTTAAATTTGACCCT
>LQNK01000077.1:467887-495672 GCA_001586405.1 Phoebis sennae
TTTGTATTGTAATTATATAATTTTTTTATGATGATAATTGATAATTTATAACGTATGACAATTTAACAAGGTAAAAAATATATTTGATAGATTGTAGTGTCACTTCTTGATGGAAATGCACATTAAGAATATTATTAAAAGAATATTAAATTAAAGAATATTAAATACAACATTACTACTACGCCTATGCTAATGAGTTATTTGTTGAGAATTGAGTAATGACTAATGACAGAGTACCTAATACACACTAGAGAGCAAACATTAAAAATTATAGATAAGTCAAAGTCTAGCTTGCATTATATTTACATATTATGAATAAGTTCAACAACAAAAAACAACCTTAAACAAATTTAAAATTTAAAAAATAATGGCGAAGGCCCGTATTGCTGTATGACACAAATTTCTTATGAAAAAGGGCTAAATCATTAATCAACCGGCACATTTACCACAAAAAAGGGCGAACTCTTGCTCCAAAACGGTCAGAGTGGCAACACTGCCAAACCGTACGAAGTTCCGGTTGCATCGTGTATTGTGATACACGCACACAACAACGCTTAATGGTTCGTGATACCAGGTGTGCCCGTGTGTACACACCTTTACTAATTTTTAAGTCTCCGTACCTTACAACCTGACACTAGCAAATAGTGAAGTCTTCTTGCCATTAAACAAAAAAAAATTTTGTTGATCTGTCAGTGTCAAATTCTCGTGTGGCTAGGTTTCATAAGAGCGGGAATAATGAGATAAAATCCCCATGTGTTGGAATTCGAAATTGAGAAATTAGGTCTTTGTCGCAATTATATTAATACTATCCTCATTTTATGAATAAACAATATTTGCGCATTAATAATTCGTCGCATTGTATTTAATTTAAGGGCATAACTGAATAACACCAAAAATGGTTAACATTGTATATTTGGAAACATACAATAATTACGAGGACTTTAAACAAACTTTGTCACTGAAAGTTTCCTTAGAATCGCTATTAATATATTGTGTTTATAGGTATTGTTGTCCAAAGGATATCGATATACTTTTCGTTGATCACAAAAGAAGTAACATTACAACAAGTGTCGAATTACGTATAGAAGAGGTTAACTTTATTGACCAGAAAGATATCCCTTGGCAGGCAGCTTCTTGTGTGTTTCCCGTCGTATTGTATAAGGATACAATTATAACAGGTCTATGTGCAGTAGCTCGTCATATTTGTAAGCACAGAAGCACAGCATGTTCTTCATTTGAACATGAAGAAGGTTTGTTAGGATTTCGTAAGAGTTGTCTTCAAGCTCCCAATGAAGTATCCATATGGACAAAGTTCTGTGAGGTTGAAATTATAAACACAGTGTCATCTTTATTAAAACTGACTGATATAAATGAAGTACCAGTGAATATGGTCAGATTTGAAAATCACTTGCGCAAGCCAGTCAGAATACATAATGTCTATAAAGTGGCGCGAGATTTGAAGAAAGAGAATTTAGTAAAAAGTCAAAAGGAAGATATGACAAATAATAAGGTCAAAGAACAACTAAAAGAATCAAGAGTACCAAAACCAAGAAAGTGGAAGTCAAATATAAGGAAAAACCTCGAAATAGATTGTTCTACTAAATTAGAGGAATTGGCTATAAGTCATCAGTTTGCTGAAGGCCCATTTTTGACTCTAGCTGACTTACTTTTATTACCTTCATATAATATTCTCATGCAATCATTAGGAAAAAATGTTTTTAAAGAATTCCTGCCATTAACATATTATTGGTATAGTAATTTGGTTGAGATACCTGAAATAAAAACAATAATGAGTATTTTGAATTCATTAAACATAAAAACCATATTACCTCAAAAATTAGTTTTACCAGAAACTGAAGATGTTAGTTTGTATAAATCAGATCCTAAAAGACATAATCCTAAGAAAAGATTATTTACTAAACCTGAAGATATAGAAAAGGCATTAAGTTATATAACTGAAGGTTTGGAGCTTGAGCCCATGCGTAATACTTTCAATGGTGGTATCAATTGGGACACAATTCCTAAAGGAGCAAATCCATCAGCAGGACATTTGCCTGATGAAAGAGTGATTAGAAAATCACAGCAGCTAGAAAACTTAACTCTAGCAGTTACCTCCATGGCAAAGGATGGTGATTTAATTGTAGACTTTTGCTGTGGTAGTGGTCATTTGGGTATTTTGATAGCACACCTTTTACCAAAATGCACTGTAATATTACTTGATAATAAGGAACAATCTTTATTAAGAGCTCGAGAAAGAGTCCATGAAATGGGCTTAACAAATGTTTATTTCTTTCAATGTAATTTAGATTTCTTTGTTGGTAAATTCGATATTGGTGTAGCCTTACATGCTTGTGGTGTAGCTAGTGATTTAGTCTTAGATAAATGTTTGAAAGTTAATGCCAAGTTTGTTCTGTGTCCATGTTGCTATGGCTCCCTTCATGCTACGGATAGGATAAGCTATCCAAGGAGTAGTAAATTCAAAGGTGTTCCTATTGATCATTACTTATGTATAGGCCATGCCGCTGACCAGACTCATAAGGAACATCCTTTGAGTGTAAGGGGTGCTCGGTGCATGGCCATTATAGACTCTGACCGAGGTAAACTTGCTGAAGATCACAGATATTCAGTCACCTTGTCACACTTAAAACCCCTATCATGCACACCAAAAAATAATTTATTGATAGGGGTACCAGCATAAAAAAATAACACAAATAGATAACATGCTTTATTAAAAAATAAAATATTTTTGTACTAAACAACCAAGTCTTTTATTTTGAAAATTATAACAAATACTCATTATGATTTTCTTGATTCAATCTCATTAGCGACTTCATAAATTTCTTTCAATATTACTTTCCGTTTTATATAAGCAAATTGTGTTAGCACACAGAACGATTTCCTTATATAACTATATCATCCATAGCTACCAATATAAGCACTGCATTCAATTATAATTATATAAATATATGGCTATTCGATTTTCAGGGTTTCTTAAATATATTACTAAAGAATATAAATTAATACAATACAATATAAAAAATGATGGCAGTTAACTGTAAAAGCAATATAAAAAAATCAATCAAAATGGCAAGATTTATGCAGATATACATGATATTGCATGCGTTTTGGTAAGAAATTGTTTCTATATTGATAACTAATGTTTAAAGATCTTTAACGCTTATTCTAATATGGCCATAATTGCATAAATTCTTTACTTTATTCAGACCAGGTAGAAACAATACGAGTTCTTGAAATTATTTCTGTTTAATCGCATTTTGCATAGACGATCGCTGTGCGGCACGGAATATATACCTGTAAAAATAGTATAGCTAGGATTCTTTTTTTTTTCTTTTAAATACTTACTTAATTAAAATTTGAAGATGATAGTATTAAATATAATAATATACTGCGTACCTGAACAGAATCGTTCCTATTTCCCCAAGGAATATTCATAGTAAAATGGAATTCTCCATCGGGCTCAACGCGACCGAAGCCGCCGTACTTTTTGCTGTCTGAACATAACACAGCCTGAAAAAATTATAAGTTCAAAAATTATTATTGCAATGTTACGAATTTGCTTCTTCCTCGCACAGGATAAAACTTTTTAATTTTTTATCGAGTTTCTTGGTACTAAAGACTATAAATAAGGGACAACCGAATTGAAATTTACTTTTATTTAAAATAATCATTGGTTGTCCAAGAGTAATATTATTATTAGTCTCAAAGTCTCCTGACTTTATGTTGCAGTTATAATGTGGATTATGTCAAACACGTAAATACCTGGTATTTCCCAGGAACATTGACTCCGACCCTGTAATCCGTGAAGCTCTGGTACGGGTGGAAATTGAACACGAACAACAATCCCGCGCGTTCGAACGCTATCACTTTGTCTCCTTCATGTTTGCATGACACGTACGCCTGTTGTAAAGTTAAAATAACAAATTCAAATATTTCAATCATAACTTATTTTTTGATTAACGTTTCGGAAGACACCTAATTGCTAAATCTAGAAAAATTTGCAGTAGAAATATTTACAGCAGATTTTTTTTATAAAATATCGAGCAGCCTAATGCTCTGTATCTCTATATCTGTATTTTCTAAACAGTTGTAAGGGATCTTCAACTGTTTAGAAAATGCAGTGATATAGAAAAATTCTAACATGAGTTTGTCCAATCCTGCTATAGAAAAGTTTACTCACTGGGTCAGTGTGAAGCCAGCCATATTTCTCCTCCAGAGCTTGCATGTCTGTGTCGAATTGGTTGAGGAACTTGTACTTGAGAAGGTCGTCGTCCACAAGGTTCCACTGACGACGCGCGTAATGATACGACGAGTTGTTACCAGCTCGGGGGAAGTCTAACCACTCAGGGTGACCGAATTCATTACCTACACGTCATTTAAATTTTACAATTTTCCACAATACATTCGTTATACGCCAATAAAAAAAAAACATAAAGTAACAATTATGATACTATTAATATCCACGTATTTATGGACTCTTACAGCAGCTTTCTGGGAATTGCAAAAGTGCTTCTTAATAAGCCTACTTACGTAACTATGCCACCCAAATGTTTTCTTTTTCAAAATAAGTATCTGCGTTTAATAGGCGTCACATTCAATTATTTATACCATTTTGAATGTCCATAATCGATTCACATTGATTTTTTTGCATTATAATTCATTATATTAAATGCAATAATAACAATGAAGTTCATGTACCCTGCACGGTATAATTGAGTAATATCAAATAATCCAATTTTTTGTAGTAAGGAGTCTGCTTTACTACTCGCCTAATTAAGCATGCGATTTCCTTTATTATATCGCTGCTAAATCGGAATTATAAATGCATTACCGGCACGAGTATTTATAGATTTGTCAATTTGCGCCCCCAATCAGAACGAAACAGTATAATACTGATATAAATGAAGAAACTTACCAATAAAGTTGAGATACGCTTCTCCACCCAAGGCGTGTGTGATGAGCCGTATCATGCAGTGCAGTGCGAGGCCGCGCTCGATCACTGGGCTTGGGTCACTCAGCGTGCTCATGTGCGTATACATCTCCTTGTCCATCAGCCAGAACGCGATCGTCTTGTCGCCCACTAGTGCCTGTGGTATTTGCGGTTATTTTAATGCATACATTTTTAAAGTTATTGTGTGCAAATTGCTATGGAAAAAATTGATATTTTTTTCCCACTGTAAACATTATTAATGTGCGCTTTCTTAAAAAAGATTTAACGACTTTTTATATTTATTTTGGTTTTTTTTTTACAGTGGATAGGAATGCATGATTAAAAGTAAATCAAAAAATCTAAATTTTGTGTATTCAAATATTTCATTAGTATAAGATTCAACAATCGTTATTGGTGTCCTAATAATAGACCAAATTTATCTCACCAATTACTATAGTATATTGTTTTGCGGCGTTATCTATTTTTTAAAGCACTTAAACTCGGCTCTATATATCAATAAATTTTTATCAGGGATTTGAACTAGAAAAGCTTGGTATAACTATAATTAAAATCAGAAATTAACTTTGCTGCATTTTTTTGCCTAAATGTTTCGTATTGAATAAGTACGTATGTATATTTTTTTTAATTAAGGTGATGGCTGACCTGATCGTGACTTTCAGCATAAGCCACGGTACCTTCCATCCAGCGCCTGTTAGTTAGCGTGTGGACGATGTGGCCCATTTTCCAGTCTTCGTCTCTTTCTTCTTTGAGCAATTTTATCCACATGTCGGGAATGGCCATTCCTAGTCTATAATCGAATCCAGTGCCGCCTTCCTTCACTGGACGACCCGTTGCTGGCATGCCCGACACATCCTGAATCAATAAATTATCATTCGTTTTGTATCTATATTGTTATTCGTTTAATGAAAAACAATATTATAAACAAGACAATAATTATAAAAGAAATGGTAGGAAGGAATTTTTCCCCAATTAAATTACCTCAGCAATAGTAATAGCTCGATTATCTGCGTTATGCACAATTTCATTGGCCAGCATCAAGTACACTAGGGCTTCTGTATCCACATTGAGACCGTAGTACTCGTCATAGTGACCAGAAAAGCCCTCCCCGATGCCACGGCTATGGTATAACATGGATGTCACTCCATCGAACCTAGAAAAGCCGATATAAATAATTAATGGTTTTCCATACCAACATTTGTGTATGTTATAACAGAAACTACTGGAAGAATTTTAATAATTCTTCCATGTTGAAAGAGTTCTAACTGCACCTAGATATATTATATTGGCTACATAACATTATGCTACGAGAATGAAACCGCGAGAAACAGCTAGTAATCCATAAAGTGAAACATTAATAACCTAAATAAAAGTATGGAAGTATACTATTTAAAACAAATGGAGTTTAATGCATACCTGAAGCCGTCGAATTGATATTCTTGTTGATACCATCGTAAATTCGAAAGTAAAAATCGCAGCACCTCGACTCTATTAAAAGAGAGATTAGAGTAAATATAATTATAAAAATCTATGTCGTTTTAATCTTTTTTTATCTCGGGTTAATTATTTATTTTTGTTGTGAATTAAAGAATATTAAAATATATAAAAATCTATTACTTACTCAGAGTAATTAAATAATCTACTGTCCCACAGTGCGTGTGTACCCCTAGGCCCATCGTGGAAGAAACATGCGGTCGTACCATCAAACTCGTTCAATCCATCAAGTGTGTTTTTAGAAGCATGCGAGTGAACGATGTCCAGTAAAACATATATTCCCATCTCATGAGCTTTGTCAATGAGTGCTTTAAGCTCGCAAGGGGTTCCATAACGACTGTAGAGTCAAAAATTGTACGTTATATAGTATAATGTGCATAAAATAATTTGCTAATCACTTGTTAACTTTTGTAAAATGGATGACCTCCTTATTTTTCTTGGGAAGTCAAATTTGAGTTGGGTTAAAAATAGATAAAATACTGGCCGTGTTATTTGATAACGCTAACTGTTGAATAAATATTGATAAAAATAATAAATTTTAATAAACGCTTTGTCTATAATTTATATACATATTTTAAAATTTGTGTGTTACCTGCTAGCAGCGAAAAAGCTTGTTATTTGATAACCAAAGGACGCATAATAAGCGTGTTCCATAATAGCCATCAATTGGATTGCGTTATATCCTGAAATAAGTTGTAATGGTAAAGAAATATGGTATAAGAATATTATTTTCTTTTAAAAGTGCATAGTGTTCCCAGTATTAAAATTCAAAGTAGGTATTTTGTTTTTTTCTATTTTATTTTAAAAAAAAAACTATGCTCATATATTTACCTAATTTCTTAATCCTTGGTAGCACATTGTCTTTGAACTCAGTGTAAGTGCCAACTCGTCCCTCAGGGGTGGCTATACCAACATGGCATTCATAAATTCTTAGTGATTTTGGTCTGTCCACTTTTTGATTTTTGAATTGGTAGGGCTGTAATGAAAAGCAATTTAAATTAATTATCAAATGAGATTGTTAAATTTGCAATTTACAACGGTTTTGTGTATCATGTACATCATCGATATGCTAAAATATATTTAGAAACTTACATTATCTGGTCTGTAGATGAATTGCTGATAAGTAAATCCTTCATGTGGTTTAACATAGCTCGCCCATGGAGATACTCTGTACAAGTGATCGTTAACAATTATCTGCACCCTACTTTGATGTTTGAGGGCACAAGAACCATCACTGTTTGGTGGGATGTAAAGTTCCCACTTACCGAATTCTAGTTTCTTGAAGGGATGACTTTTTGAATTCCAGCCATCTAAAAATATACGAATGTAAGTTACATAAACTGAATTAAATAATTAAATGTAAATATTTTCAGATGGCAAAACTATATTGTATATGATATGTACATACAATATAATGATTACTGTAAGTATATTTTTTCTAACTACTCAAGTAATTTTATACAAACCAATGTTATTTCAGTAAAATAGTATGGTTTATTTAAACTGATAAAAATACATACTAAAGTCCCCCTGCAGGTGAATGGAATGGGCGCCTGGAGCCCATTCTCGCCAGGTTACGGATCCATCAACACCAAATTGAGGTCCATAAAACTTATAAGCTGTTGTAAACCCTTCAACTCCCCCCTCCCATGATTGCATCTTTTCCCAGATATCTCTGAAGCAAGCATATCTGAAATAACGAAAACGTTACTTTATTAGGCAGGCATTGTCAGAATATTTATTTTGTTATGTATACAAGGATTAAGTTATTTCAGCGAAAACCTAAGAGCCGTTCAACTAAAAGTTGTTTAGTAATGTTAATGGTATAAATGGAATGTAGACATTTAGGGGCGTGCATGTGTGCCTTAATAAATATTTATTTTTTACATTATTATTAGTTTAAATTATTATTATTTATGTTTATATTCATTTTCATTATTATACTTTTTAGCCACAATTTAAACACCTGAAGTAAATTAACGGCATTAATACATACTAAAAGATTAGAACGTAATGATATTTATAAGTCCATTTTTTTCACACAGGAATTTCAATTTTTGTCTATATTTCATAATAACCGCGACAAAAACAATGTCGTTTGACCTTCAATTTGTCATTGAAAATGTCATTCAAGCATCAATAAATTGCTTAAAGCGGGAACATGAACAATAGTACCTATCTCAACAAATCTTGACCTATGCATCATGCGATATTCTTCCGACTACAAATTATTTAAAAAATAAGATTGCAGCATAATTAAAGTTCAATAAACACATTTCAAAACTTTTATTTATTATGAGTATTTCAAATAAGACTTTTAAACTCGTTTCATTATTAAAGTTATTCGCAGCGCTTCAGCGCTTGACTTGCCAAAAGAACGTAAATACATAACATAACCTACAAATCTACGTATTTTATAAATTTTTACTGTATTTTACATCGTATTTAGTACTTTTAAAAATCCTATTAAATACTTAATCGATTTGAAACTTACCTGCGGCGAATTTCTTTTTCATATGGCTTCAAATACCCATCGCGTTCAAATAATTTGCCGATATCGGGTACGGGGACGTCCATCGGGTCCATTGCTGAATAGTTACCTCCCATTCTAGATATCTATTGTATAGATAGAGTATTTTTTTTTTAAGTCTATGCGCACGCGCTGCGCGACCGCGGGAATTGGTAAATAACGTTTTAATGTGAAACATTGCTGAGATGAACTATTATTTACTGATAAAGATTACTGAGGGTAAAAGATCAAATACGCTTATCCTAACATACCTTAACGTTTAGTACTTAAAGTTCAATGTTAAATGTAATATTGAAATGAAAATAACTGATATACCTCATTTTAACTTTTAATTAACGGTAATTATTTTCGTTCTCTTGTAGCAGATAAAAATAAAAGTGACATTATTAAATTTTTTGATTATTAGTATCGATATGATATAAAAAATACTTATCTTTTTGCTTAATTTAGTATGAACAAAAATCATAGAAAAGGAATAGCAGTTTAAAAGTGGAATTCAGGTATCCCCATAAATAGAAGAATTTATAATTTAAAAAATCAAAATAACTTACAAAAGAAGCCTATTCCAATGTGTAAACATTTTTTAAATTTATACTGTATTTGAAACATTATTAGTTTTCCATTTGTTCATTTTAAATTTATGTAGTTAAGAGAGCCTATAAGCAAGCGATAAAACTGCTTCTGCTTGTACATACTGGAAACTGGTTTCTTGGACCAACAATGTGTATCTGCACTGTACTATTTGAATGGAATTTTAATTTATTATTTATAATGAGTGCATGTATCACAAAACAAAAATTATAACTTAATGGGCTGTTAGCAATTGAATAGCAGTGGAATGTTGCAAGTAAATGTTACATAAATAAAAAAAAAACTGTAAACACCTATTTCATTGCACATATTCAACTCATAAAGACATTTTCTCATTTCTATATGTATCTACAATTGTAAGGAACTGAATAAAATAACATTAACCCTACTGTATTAATTTTATTACTCTATATATTACAACTACTCATTTACACAACAATTAAAAGTTAAAATATATCAGAACCAGTTCTCTTTGCTTTCGCTATAGCTTCCTCAGGGGTCAGCTTCTCCTCTGGCGATGGCTCTAGTGGTAGTCCGTTTTCATCAAGCTTGCCCTGCTTATAGTCTAACACAATCTTTTTAGAATATATAGCATCAAAGAGCTGTTGTGATGTAAATTCGCTTTGGATCACATCCTCTGTTTTGTAAGATACATAAGGCTTCAGAGTACAACCCTTTAGATCAGGGACAATCAATTCTGGTATCATTTCAGGTACTGTTACAAATTTACCATCCAATTCATATCCCACGTCACGAACACCGCGTTTATCAACTGGAAGCTCGGGGTTAGGTCCCGTTTGTTGCATTTTATGAATTCGTGAGCCTCTTTTATTTGGTATCACAAATTTTCTGAAATTTCTTTTACCTTCTCTACGAGCGGAGAGGGATATTCCTCTTTTTGAAATTAAATTGAGCAATGGAACAATTTTTGACATTATTAGTTCAGTAATAATTAATCCAAATAAATAACAAATAAAGTACTATTTTTCTTTTTACAGTGAGGTTATGTTTGAGTTCAAAAGTCAAAACTGACATAGTGACATATGACAGTTTCCTATATGACGGCTAGAAATGTTTAAAAATTGAAACCGTGTATTAATTAAAATCTATATTGTTTATCTTTATTTTTTAAATTATCATAGTTAATTAAAATAATATTACATTTCCTTTGTATATTAAATGTCGTGTTTTCATTTTCTAGGTCATATCGATAATGTTTACTCTTTCAAGAACAAGCACCTTCATCATTATTCACTATAAATACGTCTGCCGATGCATTGGATTTTCATCTACAGATGACGTCCGCGTATGTGTCTGTCGACGTGGAGAGGGGGGGGAGGCCGCGCGGAACAACTAGTTAAAGTGGGTAGTAGCCTGGATATAAATTATCATAATATGAAACATTGGATTTTGCTTGCATTAAAAGTATCAAAATTACTTAAAATATACAATTACCTGACGTCCACGTAAAAATATTTAAAAATAATTATCATTTATATTTTTTATGCCACATTCATAGCAAAAATGCATTTATAAATGACCCTCCTAGTCTAATGCGAATCCGATCGGAATTGTATTTGCGAATAAGATTACCTTAATTATAAGCGACTCATTGACCAATTAAGTTATATCCAAAGCAAGGACTAGTGTTTTTAATAAATATGCCATTGTGTTCACCAGTAGCATGTTATTATATCATAAATTATTTTTTTATCATTTGTATTTCTTTACTAATGATTCAAATCGAAATATGTTTTTTCTAAATTGAGAACTGATAATAAGATACCAGTTTAATATCCTATTGACTATTTAAATATGTTTGTGTATTCTTAAATGCTATTTTTAATAAAAATTTAAAACTTTTTGGGATTAAAGTAAAAACACTGTTTATAAACAAATTTGTATAATCCAGAAACAAATTCTTTTTTTTTTAATGATGGAATTAGAAAAAACTTCTTTTCCATCTACCACAAACTCTCAAGATTTGTGTTATACTCATATTTTTTTAATAACAATACTCATGTTTTTAATATAAATTTCTGAAAATTAAATTGTTTTATTATGTTTGACTGTAACTAACCCGTCTGTGGTAGATAAAACCAACCATTATTTTGTACATATTTCAATGAAAAATATCTTCTTTAAATAAATAATAAATACTATTTATTTTTTCCAAAACATTCGCCTGTTGTTTGTGCTACATTCCTTAACTTTTCCTTGGCACATCGTATTAAATACTAGGTATAACAAAGCACCTCTACCACCAATGTGTCATGTTACTCTAATAGCAATAAAAACTTGAGCCCATACATAATATGAATATAGTACATTCGTTATGATCGGTTATTAAATACCGACCAAATCAGAGTAATATTTCATTCATTTGCATTTAAAAATAAAGCGGTGATTGTAAAGGAATATAATTCAAATCATACTTTTTCAAATATTATTGACATTGCTTAATTTATACATAAATTGTGATAAACAAGGTTATAAGATAATTATTAAATAGTTTATTGAATGTGTCACCTATTATAATTATTCACAAAAACAAAGAATTGAGAAATAAATTCCAAATAATGAAATACATATATAATAATTGCCTAGGGGAATGTCATGTAATATTTCCTGAACACATTTGCGTTGTATTCGTCTTTAGCCATCACTAATATACTATTGCACAAATCGTGCTTATAACACTAACACATTTTATATAACATTCAAATTCTTTTAATCAGGTAAAAAATCATGTAAAATATGTCGCACATTCTAATTATAATAAAAGTAAGATAAAAGTCACTAAACCTGCTTCAGCAACCATATAAATGATTTATTTAATAAAATACAAAATATCGATAAAGGCTTAAAAATTGTGACAGTCTTAACTTTGAACGTCGCATCTCCACGAAAGTCATTTATAATCATAATTTTTTTTAATTTTTCTACTAAAAAAAATAAATTTATTTGTATGCATATAAAAGAATCCGTTTTTATGAAAGATTAAAGTCACAACAGCTTATTTATTGGCTCTATTTTTAAAAAATCGAAACGTCATTTTTCCAATGGCGCGAATACAAGTTCCACAGATAATCACATAAAGCGTCCCATTCACGTTCACATGCGTGCACACTCGCGTCACGTGTCGGCGGGCCGCTCGTCGTGGTTGTCGATCTCGTCGAGCGTGTCGCTGGACGACTGTGTGACGTCACTGAGCTCGTCCATCTGCTTCTGCTTCTTGCGCACGTTCCAGTGCAGGCACTCGGCGAGCGAGTCGAACCAGTCCGAGATTTGGTCGAGCGCGCATATTGACGGCACCGGGTATACTGACGTTGTGACGTATAAGCTGAAAGCAAGCAGCGCAATAATTATATTTGCCGGATTATAATTACTTGATAGATTTGATATTACATACTTAATATATTAAATTGTGACTTCTTGATGGAAATGCATTTTAAGTACTGAATAAAAGCCTTTTTTACACTAATTATTAGTAAACTTTATTTAATTACAACCGGTTTCGAAAATTTATCATCAGATACTAAACAAACCATAAGAAACAACAATTTTGTGGTTAGAAGTTCGATGTCACAGTATAAAGAAGTCACGAAATATAACAGATTAAACAATTAAATAAATAAAAAATTTACAAAAAATTCAATTCAGTCATATATCCTATATTAAAAATTAAATAACAAATTCTAAAATTAATTTGTAATATTAAATAATGCATTAAAAAATAAATATTATCGTAAGGTATAAAAGTCTTTAATTCAGTATGTTTCTATGTACTTTTAAAAATATTTTTAAACCACTGCTAGACTGCTAGATGGAAGAACTTTTAAACAAATTATTGTTTACCTGTCACCGTGTTGGAGTGCTTGTCTATTTCTGCCATCAAACGACACCCACATTGCATTTCGAGCATCAGGCGACAGAGAAATCTAGAAACAAAATTTGATTTATAACAAACAATAAAAAATATGAACAGGTTATTTTATTTGATCTCTGCTATTAATAAAATATATTAAATGGAATATAATTCATAGAATGTATAACAGTAATCATTTAATCATAAAATAAAAACTTAGTTGTGTTTAGGTACTATCCATATTAAATGAAATACTTTTTAAAAAGTCCGTGAATGAAAATAAAAATTCGGTATTAAATTCTGTATATATTTATAATATTTATTAAATGAAATTCTTATTAAAAACATATTTAAAAATAATTAGCGGAGGGGTAGCTCATCAATATAGAACCCAAAAATGTTATTAGATTTTGTTGGTCAGTCTATTTGTATGTTTGTGCGCGCATCACATGAAAATTACTAATTACTTTTCGCTCTATCTGGACCGATTAGCACGAAATTTTGTACAGATATCGTTTAAAAATCGAACGGGTCATATACTCAGCTGAGCTGGCCTAAAATAAAAAAAGAAATAAAATCCAAGATGGCCGACCTTCAGTTCCACGCCCGCCGGCACCACGATCGGGCGGAAGGACAGCGAGTGCGGGCATATCGGCGTCACCATGATCGCGGGCACGGACGGGTGGATCATGCTCGCGCCCGCCGCCACCGCGTACGCCGTGCTGCCCGTGGGCGTCGATACTATCAGACCTGCGAGTGACGAGTTTAATTAGAACTGAAGAAAAAGAAATTGTAAAACACTACCATTGCAAATTGATTAATGACATTGTGTCTATTTTTTATAAACATCTAACTATCCATAAAAAATAAATAAAATTACGCACACTTTGTAAGTTCGGTATCTTTAAAAAAGCGAGTAAATCTGTCACTTTTTCCTATTTCATTGATAGAAACAACATTGATGCGTTATGCGTTATATATGAATGTAGATTCATATTTGCTGTATTTTACTACTAGGCACATTACATGGCACATACAGGCACATTAAAAATCATTATGTCATCATAATAATTGTTTTTAATTTATTAACCAATTATGTTATCGATTTTTTTAGTCCTGAAAAAATTTGGACACACTATGTAAAAATTCCTATATGTGTGTACGAGGTTATTGCAACGTCGACGCATATCTTTCGGGATGTGGTAGATGATTTGAAATGCTATGAAATATCTTTTACACTATGCATTTGATTTGTCCTTTGGCTTCAAATATCTTGAAAAGTATGCATTTTCGTGGATCGCCAAAAACAATTATAGCTACTCTAGAAGGGCACGTGTATATTTTACATCGCAAAATTGTATGCAAAACAAAATATTCATTAGATAACGAACTAACGAATATTCATAAACACGTGTATATTGTTAATAATAAACAAGAAAAACACGTTTTCTGTTAAATAATTAAAATATAAAAATAACGTCGACATAAGATAAGAACGTTAAGTAATGGGGCAATTATCTTGCATCTGTCACGACATTGTACATACAATAAGTTTTTAGATACCTTCAGCTTATACGAAAATAAATTCAGATTAATTCTATATCTATTATATCTATATCAAGTACCGCGCGACTTTGCTGTCGTAACATAATGTTATAAAGCCTTCTTTGATTTATGGTCTATCAAACACAAAAAAATCAAATAGGTCCAATAGTTCCTAAGATTAGCACTTACAAACAAACAAACAATCTCTTTATAATATTAGTAATGTATTAGTATTGTTATAAACTAATAGAGGGGCTAAGTAAAATGATGTCGAATGTAATAGAAATGTACTGCGATTCTACAGAATATTAATATTCTAAGGCCATTTATAGAACAAGTCAGTTAAAAACAAATCACAGCTAGTCATAAAGACTATTAGCAAAGTGAGGGTAGTTGGGTCGTGACGTCAATAAAACGTTCGAGCACCAGACGTTATTTGTACCAACGCGCGCAGATACTAAACGCGCCTACTCTTTTATAGGACTTTGATGACAACTAATAACTAACAAGTGACATTTGCATAGTTAAAACATGAAATCACAAAATGTTGCCGACAGTAGAGATTCTTTAAATCATCAATAAAAAACAAAGTCCTAGAAATTTTATTGTTATGTTAGCCACTTTTTTATATCCACTATCGTTATATTCAGGGTTGCATCAGGGTTCTGGTGGACTTCTTATTCCTATCTTCAGTTAAAAATACTCACATTCTCCTTGCACCAAGGTGATGTGCTTTAGAGGAGGAGGTCAACATTGGAGAAAAAGGGTCCACGGTCCACCACATTAAGCCTTAGGATTACAGTGGGCCTCTACTTCCTATCCTCTGTTTAAATTACTTACCATCTCCTTGCACCGAGGTGATGTGCTTTCCATCGAGGAACAGGTCGATATTGGAGAGGTAGGGAGAAGGTCCGCGGTCCACCACCACCTCGTTGAGCACCAGGATTGTGGTGGGCTTCTTCTTCCTATATTCTGTTCTAATTACTTACCATCTCCTTGCACCGAGGTAATGTGCTTCCCATCGAGGAACAGGTCGATATTGGACAGGTAGGGTGAGGGCCCGCGGTCCACCACCACCTCATTAAGCATTAGGATTATAATGAGCTTCTTTTTTCTATTTCCTGTAAAAATACTTACCATCTCCTTGCACCGATGTGATGTGCTTTCCATCGAGGAACAGGACTATATTAGAGAAGTAGGGTGAAGATCCACGGTCCACCATCATTCTATTCAGCATCAAGGTTCTGGTGAACTTTTTCTACCAGTCTTCTGTTAAAGACACTTACCATCTCCTTGCACCGAGGCGATGTGCTTTCCATCGAGGAACAGGTCGATATTGGAGAGGTAGGGAGGAGGTCCACGGTCCACCACCACCTCATTAAGCCTTAGGATTACAGTGGGCCTCTACTTCCTATCCTCTGTTTAAATTACTTACCATCTCCTTGCACCGAGGTGATGTGCTTTCCATCGAGGAACAGGTCGATATTGGAGAGGTAGGGAGAAGGTCCGCGGTCCACCACCACCTCGTTGAGCACCAGGATTGTGGTGGGCTTCTTCTTGTTCTTGTTGTCCTCCGTGCTCTTGCGAAGCACCACGCATTGCAGACGTGAACGAAGGGTGAGGGCTGCGTGTCCTGAAATTGAGATTTTGAAGATTATTAAATAGGTTGAAGATTAATAAGTGTCCTTTATATCTGTTATAATTTTAATAATTACACTTATTATATGGAGTTCATGAAAATTGTAGCTGTTAATATCAAAAAATATAGATCTATAATAGATAAGAAAGTATATGTATAGCTTTATTAAAATCAGGTTGTAAACATACCTTCTAATACATTCATGACTTGCTCCTGAAAGTTATTGAATTCAAACGGAGTCAGGAACCCGAGTGAACCCAAGTGGAATGCCATTACAGGAGGAACCGATTGCTGCAAATAAACATAATATTACATTGAAAAATAAATATGTAAAATTGCATTATAATAATTATTTAATAATAAAACCCAGACTATGATAAATACAAAAAAAAACCTTTAATAAAAAACTATGATACTTTCTAGATTAAATGAAACACCGAATAATTTATTTAACATCACATAAAAAAGAAAAAATGCAAAATCACTCAAACAATTTCAAACATATCATAAGTTATTCCAGGAAAAATAGACTAGTGAAACTAAAACAGATCATGTTATATTTGGATATCATTAGAGACTTCTTAAATCTGATTTTATAAGTACATTAATTTTTTATTTCTTTCGCTTGGTTGCCTGGAAGAAATTGCTTATAGCAATAAGGCCGCCTATTGCCTCCATTATTACTTTTAAGTTATTTTCTTTGTATTGTAATGTGTGTGCAATAAAGATATATTTCATTTCATTTACATTAACCTCACCTGAAACAGAGAGCTGGCGTGTAACAGAGTGCCGTCGCCCCCCAAACATATAATAAAATCGATCTTATCCGTGAGGTCGTCCGTGCCCGCTCTGAACGTCATCAGCCGTTCCTTCACCGCGTTGAAGTTGCCGTACTCCGAGAGGATCCTGTCTTCGAGCACTGATGCTTCAACGAACACCACCATGCTTTTATCCTGAAAAAAAGGACCGTAACAAGAGTTCATTTTTTGCTATCGAACTTCACGCCAGCAATCAACAAAGTCAGATCTTATAACCATAATTGAAGGGTTCATAACAAAAACTGCTATGCCTTTGACAACCTTAATGACTCACTATAGCTCAGCCTTTAAAAGATACACAGATACACTACCCAGTCTTAAGGGCCCTTTAAAGGGGTAATATTAAAGGGTATTACTAGCCTTATTACAAGGGAATAATAATGTTCCAATACTTATCTCCAAATCTATAGGAGATAGCTAATTTTCATATCGCTTTTCATATGGTTTTGTAGGTACGGTTGTAAAATATTTTATGTTTGAGTTTTGCAAACATAATCGATTGTTGAACAAAAAAGAGTATTCAGGTCATGTAGAGTGACTTGACTCATAATTAATTGTTATAACACAAATTATCCATAAACAATAATTTTTATAATTATGGCCATTTAGATTTTATGTTCAAAGTCCGTGGCTGACATTTTTATTTTTGTTTTTATGAAACAGTAGAGTTTATTACATAATTTTGACGTTATATCATAATTTTTCCTTATTATAAAATCCTACAATTAATTTTTTTTTGTGTAGATATAATTTCCTTATTGCCCAGCGCGGATTCAAATGTAGATCTTTGTAGACAATTCTCACTTTAAATATTTATATTTCACAGTTGACTATCAATGGTCAATAATCCCACGAATACATTAATCACCTGCGGATCACGTGCTCAGCCTCAATAAACGTAAATCGCCGAAACGGTCGAATGGCGGACCGGCGCGGTGGCATTGTTTACAAACTAGATTGTATATAGTTGGCGGGAATCATATGATCGGAATGTTGGACTAGATTCCAAATACGAATTTCGAATAAAGAATGGAATATTTTATGGAGAATTCGTGATATGAATGAATTATAGAGGAAAAATAAAACCTGCCAGTTACATATACATATTTTAATTACAGATAATTGAAAGGCAACAAATAAGTACATATTTGTAAATGTACTCTATAGTAACTTTGTACCTTTATATTAAGTTTTATTGTCATCATATTTTATGTTGTAACATGTTTTCGATCCACAACAAATGCAAATCATATGATTATCATAATAAAAAATGATTAATGTATCTTATTATGTACACATGTACGCTATATGAATATTAAAGGTCCATGACCATGGAGTTGGTCAAAATACTTCTCATTTACGTAACAATTAAACTTTACATTTGCAACGATATAAATAAAATTTAACACTGAGAATTATACCTCTTTTCTTAAATAAAACGTAATGATCGTACAAAAAAAATTGCTATTAATTTTTCTCTGTATTATGAAATATTAGTTTTTGTTAGAGCAGGCAAGCGGGGCGTGTGGTTCACCTTATGAGAAGAGACCATCGCAGTCCCCGGATATCAACAAGGAAAATCGCAGGTGCATTGCCAGCTTTAATAAAGGGAAAACAAGAGAACAAGACAGGAGATGAATAGTAAAGGAATTCCTTGCCTTAGGACTGTAAATCGTACGTACTATTTTCAGCTTCGAGTTACTTACATTAACGAGCCAGTGTACTAGCTGTACGAAGGGCGTGATGATGGTGGCGTCATGGATCTTCTTGATGACGAGCACCGTGAGCGGCGGCTTGTACCACGTTAGCCTCTGCGACGCGGGGTCCTGGATCTGCCTGAAATTTAGAATATTCGTATTACATTGACGCATTTGTATGTCAAAACTTTCATACGTTATAAGGCAAGGAGGCAATGTATAGTGTGATGATTCGGCGTTATGATAATATTATGCATGTGCATACGTAATGTTTCATTTGTTTTGTTAATGCAGTAGTTGTAGATATGTAATCTTTGTGTGTGTTTATTCAGCGCTACATTTGAATATATGTACATACAAGGGTAGAATACTTTCTCTTGTTTCTTAGATTAGAAATGAGAAAATTAGAAATTAATATTTATTAAATTATTAGTATTAAATTATTTAATATTTTGCATCTCAAACTCAATTTGAGGTTTGCAACGCAACAGCACATTATCTTAATGAGCAAAGTATTTCATAAAATTTAGCAAGTGTCTCTTATGTCCCCTCTACACATCAGCAAACGCATACGCGGATGTGAAGACGGCGTAATATGTCTATCCGTAGACAACCGTAGCAGGTAATTTACGTCTGCCGATGCATCCGCCATCTATCGAAAAATGACGCCAGCGTATGCGTCTTCTGATGTGTAGAGGGGGGCTAACTAATATACATTAATGGCAAGAGCCCTTTACATAGAGTGTGATTGGTGTTTCGAAACATAATGTGGTACTTACATAACCATTGCAGAGTTCTTCATTATTCTGCCACATGGTCCAAACTGCTGTATGGGAGACGGCGCATTCAGGGACCTCGTCCGCCTGTAACAAAAGAAAATAACATAAGAAAAAACAAGATCACTGATACATTTTTCTTTGAACTATTGAAGAATCATAACTTGAATATCATCACTAGATAGTATAAAGCCAAGTCGCTTCTACTGTTTGTCCCTATGTATGCTTACATCTTCAAAACTATCCAACGGATTTTGTTTCGTTTTTTTTTTTGACCGAACGAAGCGGGGTCTCGATCGAGTCGAGATAGCCCTGCGAATGTGTTTTTATATGTATGTTTGTATATTTCTTAATTAAAAAGTTGTCCGACGATAGTTTGAGTATCGTATGTCCGATCTCGATAAAATATCGTAGGCAAATAGTTAAAATAAACGAAATTTTTAAATTCGAAGATGAGTGAAATCGGTAAGGGGGTTGTGAAGTTGGTGAGCCGGTAATAATAGATAGAGCGATTTACGGGTGAAAACGCGGAGCACAGTTAGTTATGTATAAAGTAATAATCTCTAACTAGAAAAATATGACTAAAAGTTAATGTTCTATCTATTTAGGAACCTAGGACCTACTTTGTACACCATTTATATCTGTTATCGAAGCCAAAAGATAACGTTTCTTACCAGCGTACGGGCATCATATATGCGTAACTTTATAAAAAAACAAATGGAAAACACCTTTATTCGTTCTGTCACTCAAGTTTAATATGAGCTAGTTTCACAAGCGTTAGCAATATTATGACGAGTACAGCTTATCAGCCGTTACATAACGCGACAATAATATAAACAATACAATTATAGCGGCCATGCTTATTTCATTAGCATATCCTGGAAAAGCAAAAAATAACCTTGTACATACTGAAAGACTGCTGAGAATAACTTTTCGAAATTTCAGACTATTTAATCTGTATATTATTCGTGAATAATCAAAAAAATTAAAACAATTTATTTAGGCCAACTTGCCCTTTTTACATTTCATAATGTTTAAACTACACATTTGAAAATATATAATTAAAATGTGAACTTAAGTCATTACCATTACAGTATTTTCTTTCAACTTAGAATTTAGTAAGGTAAAATTAAAAATTATATATTTTCACAAAAATCATCCGAAATAATATTTTGTCTAGAGTTAGTACATTTATTAAATTGTGATTAATGTTATTACTAATTTAAAAAGACTGATATATAACACAAAAACGTTATGTAAAAAAGATTTATATTATACTTTGACGTCAATCGACCTTTACAAATTTTTTTATATTTAAATAGTTTTTTACTTTCGATTAAAAATTCAATAAAAATAAAATTACCTGAACGCGATGCGACACTCTGTATTACAACGACATATCAAGAGTCACACTGAATAATATTACGTCCTGTGGCCGCCTTACGTAGTCAGTGCATACATTAAAAATAAACAGGTTGTTTATATAGCGATACAAACCTAATAATATTAAGTTACTGTTTGTTTGAACGCGCTAATCTCCGGAACTACTAGTCCAAATTGATTCTTACTCTGTCTTAAGTCACAAACAGTCTAATAAAACTATATATATAATCTACGGAAGCAAAGCCGCACGAAATAGCCAGTAATATAGAGAAAAGATTTGCGTTTTTTATTTGTTTTAAAAGTACCGAATTGAAATATTCTTTCACCAAACGAATAATATAATTTCCTTCAGTACACTAAAACTAAATAACTAATGCAAGTGAGTAAAAGCACGGAGCACTGCCCGTCATTTTATAAAGATGTTTGCTAAGCGGATGAGTTAAGAGTTTATATTTAAGCGACATTAAAGTATGATGAGATGGCGACACTTGCCTGGGGTGTGAAACATGCTGTATCATCGTCATACAATTTAACAATAATTTGACTGCTCTTAATAAGATGTTGTTGGTCAACCTGCAGAACGAACGCAACCATCTTTAGAGAACGTCACTTGCACAAACGTTTCTTCATCATGTGTTTTAAATATGTATATGTTATACTAGCCGCGCACCGCAGTTTCACCTGCGTAACTTCTGATCCCGTGGCAACTCCGGGATTAAAAGTAGCCTATATGTTCCGAACCCTTACCTAAATGTATACCAAGTTTCATCATAATCAGTTCAGTAGATTTTACATGAATGAGTAACAAATATATACACAATTATACTATTATAGGATAGTAGGATGTAGGATATTTCGTTTGGGACAACAAATTGCCTTAAAAGCATATGAGAATAGGACAAGAGATGCCTTATATTGCTATTAAGGATTTATAAAGAAAATATCATTAAATAAGATTAAGTTTAAAACTTGGTTGATATATAATTCATAATTATCTGAGAAGCTTTTCGTCATCCGGAATGAACTTGTAAAAATATTAAAAATACAATAAAAAACTCTCCAACTCTCACAATTTTTTCAAATCATTACAACGAATGAATCAAGGCTAGAGCCATTTTAATAAAATATTCAGAAAAATCTTCTGAACATCATTATACAGACCCACAACATCAGTTACACGCGCACGATTGGCTTGCACAAACCGGAATTATAAACAATTATAAACGCAATTTCCGATCATGCTGTATATTCGAACGATAAACATGAAGGCATTGCATTAACCCCTTGTGACCTCACCAGTAAAACAACCGAGTATTTCGGTTACACGTAACATACGTCAGTATACGAACGTAACAATATAAGTTGTAATTAGTAGCTATATTTTTAAAGAAAATCTACGTTTTTCTAGAAGTTTTCTGGTAGTAGTTTTTGTCTTGATGATTAGTATTTTTTCTGATATTTTTTTATTACGACATCGATCTTTGTTATGAAGAACATATTAATCTTTAATATTAAATCTTTTTTTATTACTTTGATACTGTAGATTACATAGAACAATATGTTCGTTTAATTTAAAAGTAAATTTTCAGATCCACATCCATATCATTTCTACTAATATTATAAAGATGAAATAATTGTTTGTTTATTTGTATTAAATAGGCTCTGAAACTATTTGGATTCCTATTTGAATGAAATTTTGCACGCGAAGGAGATTATTTGAAACCCCAGGAATAACATAGGATATTTTTATCCCGAATCCTACGAGAACGGGGTATATACGCGGATGAAACAACAGTGAGAATTAAAAAATGTATAAGTACTATCAATTGTATTGGTGAAAATAATGAAATTATACTTCAATCTCAAACGATTTGTTTCACCTCGTCTTGCCTTAGCCACACTTAAATACGTTTATTCGCTACGACGAATAGTAAACATTTACAACGAGAGTTATCTATCAGTGTCCATTGTTAATTAAATCCCAAGTAGCGATAACTTCAATTGATTCGTGTTATTGTTTACAGAACACGCGGCCGTGAGTACCAAACACCTGTGAAATGATGTGCATTGTGACTTTGCAGTGTTGCTTTAAATTTTGCAATAAAAATCGTAATAATCAACTATGTCTGAAGTCACGATCGTTATTATTAAAGAAATAAATAGTACAAACTTGAATATTCTAGTGTAAACTATACATACATCTTTAATACACAAAATATTTTATATACCATATTATATCCCTTTATTTTTACTCTCTATATATGTATCTTCGTTAAAGAAAAAATATGTAAATTTATTTCTCTACATTCAAGAATTCGGAATGATTCTTTCAAATTTGATCGGATGAATCACCAATTTCTTAGAATTCAATTATTAATATCGCGGAAAATTAAAAAAAACGCAATTCGACAGACAGTATAACTATACATATATACTCATCCCAGATATAGAGTATAGAGGTTAAAAGTTTGTTCAACTTGTAGCTAAAGTAGATTTTCACCACTTTGGGCCTTGCACCGGCGTAACTAAATTTAAACCACATTCAAAAAACCTAATATAAACTTTTGATTAAAAATGATAAAATAAAACGTGTAAACAATGTTAACGCTTTAGCTTTAAAAATATTAGCATTTCATTAGTAAATCACTGATAATAATTTGACTAATCATATCAATGTCTAACATAATATTTCATCATTTACATACGTGGACCGAATATAAAGTTCGAAATCTATAACAGAAAGATTTGGTTTTCTTTTCGAAATAAAAAAAATGAAATATCAAGAATATATATGCTAAACAACCTATAACTTGTTACCGTAGCAAGTTTTTAGTGCAGTGAATAACTTATTAGCGCAGTACCTTCTATCAAAATACTCTTCCTGTGCTCGTATCAAAGCTGCCCTCCCTGATTCATGTGAAAATTGCCTCCTTAACATTTTTTTTTCCATCACGAACTAATCACTCATACACAATACATTATTTACACAACAAACCAAGCATTACAGTAAATACATCATTGCACACAGTACACAACGCTTCTGGAAGTATCGCCTTTGAAGACGCTATAGTTACACACAACTTCCACTGACGTAACACATTTCAGTCTTTTTGTATGATTATTAAGTCAAAGTTAACTGGAGGTCCGCAAGCAAGCGACTGGCCGAGACGCGTCGTTTGCGCATCTTGCCTCCTGTGACAATCGTGACCTTGATGCCGTGATTACAAAGTTTCGACCCGAGCGCCGATATTATCTTACCTTTTCAAATTCCAACATGAAATTATTTAGCTGTGCCCCGCGGTTTTACCCGCGTATATAACCTGTTCTTGTGATATTTCCGGGATTAAAAGTATTCTATGTCAGTCTCCTGATCCTAAGCTGTCTCCCTTCGAATTTTCTGCTGAACTGGTCTAGCAAATCTCGAGTTATAAGTGTTGCAACAAACTCGTCTTTGTTTTATATACTATTTTTAATGTATTAAGGTGAATAAACTTGGAACACTTTCGGCCTTTATTTTAGGTTTCTATGTATTCCATTGCGGTTACTTGTACGTTGACCGATAATATAGCTATTTATAGTTATGCATATCTGACCTAGTTTTGGGTAATTAGCGATGTATAACGTATGACAGGTTTCTCTAGTTAGCGCTAAGTGGAATGTGCTCTCGATGTTACTTAGTTATTAATGCAGTGAATCATGCAAATATTTTACGTAGTATCTTCTTTAAAGTTCCTCAAATCTATATACAATCTTTGATTGTGCACCGACTTCCACAAAATTACGAAATTAATAATTAATTCATCTGTATTTATATTAATGTTGGTGTTCGTGTAAAATTCTTTGTTTATAATATTTTTATTCTATAATTTAATTGATTATAAGTATCCTTGCCGCAAATATAAACAAAGAAACTTAAAAGGTATTTTAAAATAATCTTGTATCCGACTCTTTTACGAAGTGGGATTTTTAATAAATATTTTTGTTATTCTGCATAAGGAAACAAACTTGCCCGATATAAAAACTGGTATGTTATCTAAATGGCTTTATGCAAATCGATCACTTTCTCGTTTAACGCAATAACAAAAGCAATTCTTCTATCATTTAAATAAGTGCGTAAAATTCAATTTCTATTTTAAAATAACCTCGACGAAAAAAATTTGTTTCCGGTAAGGCCAAGTCTAGAAACGTCATGATTGCATTTAAGATCGCCATTTTTTTCCGAGTACACACGGAAACGTTGCAACATGTACTTTATACCAACATAGCGTGGATATGTTTGTTAACATGAAGCAAGGTTAGTTTACGTAACACCATGAAACATGTGGTTATACCGCAAGATTTTAATACACTTAATTTGTGGTAGCCGCATAATGAGATTCTCGTGAATGCTAATTAATTATTTGCCAAATGATTAAAATGTAAATTCTTGTAATACGATAGCTGCTAATGAACCTTGAGTGATAAACTCGAATAATTATTATCAAGATACAAGAGATGCAAGGTAAACATAATTTCATATGAAGCCTATAGGATATGAGCTTTTGAGAGCCAACTCTTTCAATTAAGTCACATTTATTCAATTTCCAACGACCTAAACGGAAGACAGGTTTTTATAGTAGAACATATAAGCATACATGCCACCGAATAAAATTCGTTGTCGATCTTAAATACATCCTAAAAGTGACACAGATACATCTAGTATTCCACAGCCTGCTTACTCACAGGCTCGACCTGATGTAGGTATCTGATGAGGCCTGTGATGCACTCAAGCCTGGCGTCTGGTGTAGAGTGATGCCTTGCGGACCGTGGAGCCCCAGCTTTACGACAGAGAAGATAACAAAAGAACTGGTGAAACTACAAAGGAGACGGACGAGAGAAAGGAGGAGCAAATAGCCGAAGGCGTATATTATTTGATCTACGGTCCTCCGGCTATAACGAATAGTAAAAGATCGTACCTATGCAGATCGATGATCCTCAGTTCTTATGTAGTGTCAGAGTGGAGTAAAGTACTTAATCAATCAACTAATTAATTTCAACCTTTTATAACGTAGGCGTTAACTCTTTTGTTACCCACTGTTCATATAATTGTTAGACAATTATCTCGCAGCTGTTCAAATAACGCCTGTTCCCACAAACCTATTAGAATACTTTACAGTTCTCACGTGTCAATAAGTGTTGCATACATGTGAACTACTCATATTCACATTATATATTATATGAGTTCGGTCCGGTGATTATTTCTAAGAGCCAATTATGGCGTACATATTGTTAAAATTGTAAAGCAAGGAAATATGATTGTAGTCAGTGCGAGAAATAAGACAATAAATCTTATCTTTTATTTTTAGGATCAGTGACAAATTACGGAGGAAGTTCCAATGCATGATGTTTATAACTTCTTTTGTTTTGTAAATGTAAATCTAATCTGTGTTTACCGCTAAGGTATAATGTTAAAAATACGACTTCGGGTAAATAGATTTAGTACTAGTAAAATAAATAAAAACAGAGACTCAACAGAATAAGGCACTGGAATTTCAGCTTACTAAACTTTTGAACTAAGTATGTATTAACGGTAGTATTTTCGTGTACCAATTTTATAACTTATTTTACATTATTATTAACCCGACGTCTCGAACACTTAACTGCGAAGGTGGTCACATGTGACTGTCACCCGTTACTACGCTCGTAACGTTGTTATACCGTTTGTACCATCGGTATAAATATTTAAAATTTCCTTGTAATTGTTACTTCGATCGACCCAATATCGAGGTAGGAATATTAGGGCATTATGTTGCTACAGTTTTTGTTAGTCCTTTAAATCCAATACCAAAAAGTCGCCAGCCATTCTAAACCCCACTACTTCCACGTACCGAAACTCGATATGCACACACTAATGTCCTAACGCCTAAGCCTTCGCGTCCACTAATCGACGGATCGATCGTGACAACCAGTGTCCACAGCATTGACCGAGATAGACGATTTCAAAACCCGATGCCACTTGTTTCCCCATAAAACTGATACTTGTTGATTTAGGTCACCTTAGCTGGCTTCATAGGCTTTGGCGTATAGATTTTCAAGTAAGTAGTTTAAATCACATAGTTAGTTTCTTATCTATACTAATATTATAAAGCTGAAGAGTTTGTTTGTTTGTTTGTTTGTTTGTTTGAACGCGCTAATCTCAGAAACTACTGGTCCGATTTGAAAAATTCTTTTATTGTTAGATAGCCCATTTATCGAGGAAGGCTATAGGCTATATTATATCATCCCGATATTCCCACGGGAGCGAAGCCCTGGTGCGCAGCTAGTTTTAAATACTCCTTCGAAGGATTCTTTATATACATTTCGTCATAGAGCGTCATATTGAAACGTGGCTGAATCTAGCTGACAAAACTAGCTGGCAAAATGCAAAACTTCCGTGCGCGACTGTACCTCGATTAAAATTGATCTAACTTTTGTTTGGAAAGCAATAGGGACTTGAAAC
>LQNK01000077.1:498511-523235 GCA_001586405.1 Phoebis sennae
AACACTTTACACAAACATTATAATAGTAATTTATTAACCCCAAGTTCACAAGTTATCGAACCTTTCACGCATTGATAACGACATTACAGTTTAATGTAAACGTATAGCATATAAGGTCAAATGGAACTTTCGTTTGACTTCCGTTCATACTTTAATGATCTGCGATGTATGCAAGACTGTGGGACTTTCACGAAACGCCTATCTTTTGAACTTTACGTGGAATAATTTAATAGGGATATTTTGTACATATATTTTTTTAAATTAATTTTGAAATTTGCTGCCAATCTACATAGGTTAAACGCGGTCCGCTTCGGGAGGATCTGCTATTAATTCAAATTCTTTTATAAGAATTTTTGAACACAAGTTTAAACAGTCTTTTAAAATAATAATGTTGGCTAGACCCGGAAAACGATCAACCTTTGTTCATTGAAGATAGTAAGCTCATTTTTTTTTCTGTTAATACTTATTTTTTATGCATAAATATGAATATCTCATATCATATATATCACTAGATGAGCTCCGCGTTTTCACCTGCGTATATCTCCCGTTCTCGTAGGATTTTCGGGTTAAAAACTATCCCATGTCCTTTCTCGGGTTTCAAAGAATCTCTGTAGAAAATTTCTTCCAAATCGGTCAAGAAGTTTCGTAGCCTATTCAAAAGATAGTATAGAAGAGGTTGCTTCAAACATTAACAAGGTAAAGCTATTCCTGGATACTTTGTTTATCTGATAACATATTAGTCAAAATAAATTGGTCACATTCTGTATTATAAAATCGATTTTTAAACTACGATATCCGTGTTTTAAAACTAACACGTACAATAAAAATAATTCATTCATCATCATTATGAACGCCATAGTAACGAAGCACAAACATCCACTTTCAAAGAAATTATTGAAGGCGTCAATAATGGGAAAGTAGAGCAAGGTAACAAAGGTTATTGTTTAAATATTCATACGATACTACACTCGATGCGATTACAATTTCACCCTAAATGACAGGAAATAAAGCATTCAAAATACTTCATAGTAAAAGTTGTATTACGACGCGTAGACGCGTTCAAAGACATTACCCAAATGTTATCTTCAATTCGTTAATATAAGGATTTAACATTTCTCAATTTAAAATGAGGACTCAAGAAATTGATCGAATAAGAACGATACTTATAACTCCTGATATATTTACATTTTCATTGGCTCATTCACAATAAATACATTGAAACAAACAAAATTTGATACTTACTAATAATTTGGAACTTAATGTATAACTAATTTAAGAATAAGCACTGCATGAAATTGTTTAAAAAAATATATAGCTAGAGAGCTAAATTAAATAGGATAAACCATTCATTAATACTACTACTACTACTACTACCATACTAGTGTAAATAGTTACTATGCGAAGTATACATTTCTCAATGGGTTCCAAATGACAAGTCTTTAATACAAATACGAGACATTTCAAGAAATAGACATACTGTAAAATATCGTCCCAACAAATTGACCTAATAAGAACGTTTCTTCCACTCGTGGGCTATATAAAGCTCAACAATAGCTCAATTACTTGCTATATAGAGCAACAACCGCGAGACACACATCTAACTTACACTTTTCTATTTCATAGACGAGATATTTCACGATACAATACACTGTTGTACCTTGAAAATATTTGATGTTATTGTTCATTTCGAGCAAATTGAAAAATATCTTAGTTAAATCGAAAATCGGCAAGAAAGTCTGTCACTCGACTAAAGGTCTAATTTTTGTAATCAATTTTAGTTATGTGTATTTTTTCCACACTAGGTACAGGTGTACAAAATATGTTTTTTCAATGTATGTAGTATGTACTTCTAATTGTTTTTTTACGTGGAAGCTTCTAGGTTAAGAACAGTACGTATGAATAATTAATATATAAATAATATAATATACATATTTACAAACTTGATACAATTATATACGGTTTTATCATCTTTGAATATTAAGTATTTATACTGGTCGTCCGAGTTACATGTGTTTGTAAGTAAATCTGTTTCAATTAAAAACCCGGAATTAAAATATACGAAAAGTAAATAATATTTTATAATATAATAACGTAGAATTGTCTCCACAAATAAATATCGCGTGACGATAAAAATTTACTGTTTTAGTACCCGCTTCACCTTAGCATTTTAATTAATATAATGGCACGAACTATAATAATATTAAAATTTTTAACCATTGTTTCCTTCTATTAAAGTGTAATTTTAAGTGTTTTTTAATATTCAATTATAAGTTATTTTTAAAATTGAAATAATTATGACCAATGCGTTAAATGAAGCTTCAATTCGTATCTCGAAGATTCGGGGCCAATTAAATATATATTACCAGTACATTGCATTATACAGGGTGAAATTTTATAATGTCGCCTGAAGGGGAAGTACTCTTACTATTGTAGATCGAAACGGGAATATAACAGACTAAAATCTTTTAAAATTACACCCTTTACCTTTGTACCGTTGAACCATGAAATCACTACCGTAATTTGACTACGTAATACATATATACAATAGTTATATTGCATCTAAGAAAATTCTAAGCATTTTTTATATCTTCGAGTGCAGTTTTCGCCCTTATCAAAAATAGATATATTTTCTTTGAGAAAAAAATACCAACTACAGTACTTAGAGCACTTTCCCTCTAAGTAGCATTACAAAATTCCACCTGTATAATATTTAGTTGAAAAATAAACTTAGCCTTTAGGCACACAAGAAAAACTGTACGAGTGCTAAGCATTTAAGGAATGTAAATAGTCGTCAACATTTTTAAGAGTACAACAAGAGTACAACTATCCAAAGAATGTAAACGCACCTTGACGTATTTCGACAAGTTCCCACTTTATTCTTGACGGTCCCTTGAACTGGTTTCTCGATCTTCAAATGGGATCGTGACATTAGGGACGTACCGATATATGCGAGTAAGGAAAATCCCACACTTACAAAAACTAACCCCCAAGTACCAATAGTACTTCTTCTACTAGCCTTAGAGTATACCGGGTAAACAAAGTATAGGGGATACAAAGGAAAATATGAGTAAAAATTAAATTATTAATTCATTAAATCATACATATAACTTATATTATACATAAAAGATATAAAATAAAAAAAATATTTAGTAGAAATTGTAATTTATTACTATTGTGATGCATAGAGTGTAACTTGGATATTCAATTCTTCTAAATATATAATATATATCAAAGGTTTTTAATTTATATCTATGCCATCAGCTTCCACTCAGCTTATTTTATATTCCCTATTAATTCAAGACTGCATAAAAACGGTATACATACCATAGTGAATAAATGTTTATTTTATACTTGCATCATATATTATTCTATTGTGGGTAGAGAACTGTATTCTTTACGTCGCTGGCAAAAACTAACCCCAAGGACCTAATGACTGGAATAACCATACCTTCAATTACGCTTCTGTACGATATTTCATGAGAGAAGTATTTACAGTACGAAATGATACAAAAGTACGTACAAGAAAAATAATTTACATGGTCTCGTGACATATATACGAGTAAGGAGAACGCAGAATGAGCACTATGCTTGCAAAACTTACCCACAGAGTAATGGGTGTAGTCTACCAAGAATTACGCTTATTAAGGAGTTAAATGACTGAAAATTTCAACATATTTAAATCTTATTTGATTTTCATATCGACCTGCCTTGCATAAAGATAATATACAATTGTATAAGTCTATTTGGTTATAGCAAAAACACTCAACTACGACAGTAAAACATAAACATAATTGACGATATTGGAAAGAAATACTGCTAATTAATCAAGTTATGTTTCAATAAAGAACTAAATTACTTTTACTATGGTATCCATTATAATACTATTTTTTAAAAATTATAATTTATTTTTATCATACAATAAATAACTATTAAAACGAACCTGTTGTAAGGGTGCAGGTTTACTTCAGAGATATTAAATATCTGCGTCGTATGCACTATGCACGTATTAATGGCTTAAGGTCTTGTAATATTATAATATTTATAAAAATATATATAATAAATAAACCATTAAGAATAAAAATTAGGTGGATGGCAATCAAAAAAATATTACACTAACATACTTAAAGATGGACTTAATTACTATAAGATCACGTTGATCATTGTATATCACGTTCTATTCAGGAACTTAAATTACGCATCATTGTCTATGCTCTATGTAATGAATTTGAGAAGCGATGTTTTATACTTTCATTTGTAATCACTTTCATAATAAATCGATTTTTCGCTATCCCATTCAAACTAGACACTGTAAAGTTCAAAAACTTCATCTCAGTGGATTTTACAGCAAACGTGTTACAAAGAGTATTGATTATGGAAAATGTAAACTTCATTGGTCTTCGGAGGTTACACCATGTTTTCATGTCCCATATGAATGAGTATCAAATGTTGTAAGCAAGTACGAAACCAAGGAAATATAAGGAATATTGATTACGACACGTGACAAAGACGTTAAACAATTGTAATCTTTATAAGTATCTCCTGTATCATTAGGGCAACTCTGCCAAGTATATTAATGTAATGATAAATACAAAATTGTATATTTCCTTATTTACAAAAGAATTACTTCACGTTTGTACAAAAAACATAAACGAAAACAGTGTTATCTCTTTGTATGATTATCTTCTGTATCGAGTCTACTTGAGATAATATGACCTATTCTTAGTATCAAAGACAAGATTTTAGGTCATAATCTACTTCTAATGCAAGTACGGGGAACCTCGAGGAAAATAATTCTATAGGAAACTACATCATAGGTATTCACTATTCTTATTATTATTTAGCCGTTGATCCGTTTCCTTATGACGTCATTAAGTCCGGAATTTACCAACGATAATAGAACCTGTATTAATAATATCATAACAGAATTACATCAAAATATTAATTTAAATAAAAGCGAAAGTAAAATACATAACAAGCAGTTTTTGGGTCAGCCTCGTGACACCGTGTTAACAAGTATTGACCGAAATTAAGGCTTTAAAATATAAATGACCACGAAATAAAACTATCCTCACTGCAGATCTTAACAATTAAGTGATAAAATATCAGAAATGTTTATTATTTGTTATGATATTTTAACTATTTCAATGTCAAATTAACATTTTTTTAATTCATAAAGTTATAACATTTGCGGTTATGACAATACAAATAATTTGTCAATTTTACTTTTCTTAACACAGATTATAAAAACATATCTTTTAAAAGTCGGACGAAAATTATAATATCAATAGCTTGTCGCCGTTCGGTTTATAGTTTGTTATGTCACCTAGCCCATAATCTTCATTGATAACCTATGCATATTAATGGAGTGTTCCTAATTAATTCGATACTGTGGACGTAATTAGATAACTTCGAAACTTTTACGTAATATGTATTGTATCGTTTTCTCTAGATTTTGCGCTTAGTTTAGAACAATTGTCCGAAATTGTTGGGATGAATATGTATGCAAGTTTAGTCAGTTTGCATTTGTCGTATGGTATTTTTAGTATAAATCCTACTAATAATAATAAATGTAAAAGTTTTGATTTTTGTTTGTTTGGATGATTAAATGTTTGCGTCAATGACGCCGCAACAACTGAACAGATTTTAATGAGTTTAGAACCCAAATACCCCTTTCATTCCGCTATAAGCCCTGAATTCAATGAGAACGAAGCCACGGGAAGTAAGTAGAACAAGAACAATAAGTAATAGCTAATTCTTAGTACTTCTTAGTAAAGATACTTGGGGTACTTCTCAGTCCTAATTTGCTTTTAGTACTTTGAAGTCTATTCAAACGGGCTAGGTTAAAGGCACTTTTTAGCATAATTGTCAAACGTTGAAGACCTCTTTGCTTATAGGAGCGGAATATGCTATGTAGAGCGGAGGGAAGGTCAAACCGGAGGTCAGTTTCTATCGCAAATTAGGATTATATTAAATATCATTTAATTTAATAAAAAGTTAATAATGCAATAGTCCCTTGCGCGTGAATGCGTTCGCTAGAAAATGAAATTAAATAACGATCGAAAATTATATTAAAGTAATTACGAAGTCATTAATTACAAATGAAACGGTGCAATGGTCCATTAAGAGAATTATATTCGTTATGCTAAGCGTTCGGGTCACTAGGGGTTCAGCTTCTAAGAAATGGGTCACAATCGCTACGAGAAAGTACAAAAAGGCATTTATACATTATTCTTACAACTTACTATATATTTTGACAGTGCTCTTAATCCTTGTCATGTTTTCCATCGTGACGCGTCCTATGTTTTAACATACTGACTGATACGATTCGATTATCTGTATCAATTACTACTGAAATTGATTATTAAACCTATATAAAGTATACCAAGCCATTGGCCGAGTTTCTGAATGTAGACCTGTTCATGCAGACTTATAATTAGGGTCAACAACCTCTGTTTACCTATCAAAAATTATTCGGTAAATAAATCTGCTTTACTTTACTCACTTTCTACGTTAAAAATATATGCTAACAACGTGAAATTATGACCTAGGTAATTTAGTATTATTTTTGCACTACGCTTGTTACGGACAGTAGTTCGTTAACCCAATGGCCTAAAATCTGAAGTTCTAGGTATCTCACAACTGAAAAATGTGTTCGCCGTATGCGAAACTTGTTCTTGGAATCATATGAACAGATAAATATTTATAAGGATTTACTTTAAACACAATAGCTATTAATAAAAACAAAGAACATAAACGTTGTTATACAAATTTTGCCATTAAGATAGAAACGTACGATAGCTTGTACAAATGACTTGTTTAAAAACCTAAAGACAGCCCAAAACTCATTGTTATAGCGAACAGTTGTGCGAAAATATGAAACGAACAAGTCTCAAAATGCATTCGTATAGGATTTGAATGAATTGCACTTACGGCCAAGTCCCGGACCGCCGTTGCCTGTGAAGCCGTGGCTGAGGCTCCGGCTGAGCGTGCAGCAGCGCCTGCGGGATCAAACTCTTGGACGGCTTCCTCTTGAAGCGCTCCGACCTCTCCACCGTCTTACACATCCTCAACGTCGACAACTCCGACTCCGAGCTACACCACAACGACTCCATCGACAGCATTGTTTACAATTCACAATTTACCAAACAACTCAGACGCTAAAATCAATTTCTCATAGTCACGTTATTTTTGATATTGCACAATACAGCAACGGCAACCTGCCAGTACTGTTGCAAAATTTTGCACTCGCGAAGCCGACGAATACGATAATATCGCGAGGAGGGAGGTGAGCGAGCGGCAGTGGTACACTGAGCGCACGTGATCGCGCCTCTGGTGTGACTAACCAACTGACGGACGGCCGACTGATAGCATATTATTGCGGTGATAGCGACACGATCCAAATGCGTGTGCAGATTTCAAACAAGCGTGTAGCTCCGTGGATGCAACACGACTCAAAGGATGAGTTCCAATGAATATTCATTACTCATAATGAGAATAATCCAGTTCTATAATTAGATTATGAAGAAATTCTTTTCAATTCAAGGTTCTCTCTTAATGTAAGTAGGCTCTCGATTTTAAAGCTACGGACCATAAAGTAAGATAAAGAATGTCTTGTTTTAAGATTATCTGCGGCTTAATTGACGTTTCCAAATTAACATAAATTAGTCTAGATTTAGCACAATACTGAGAAAGTGTTTTACAGTCTAATACCCTCGGAACACGCGAGCCGTTCACTGAAAATAATGATGATCAAATTCTTCATTCTTTTTGCAAGTGAAAGTAATAATCATAATTTTGTATCTCGAATAATTAGTAAATTAATTGGCTTAGTCGTTCCTTGAAATATAAATGGTATCCTTAATGCCTTCAAATACAAAAATTATTTATAGCTTACACAATTACACATTCAAAAAGTACTTAAAACTTTAAAGAAAGACCTTGAAAATCTTGGCATATTTCATTAAGTGAGAAGATCTTGATAATTGTTGTAAGTTCATTTAAAATTTTATCATTTAAAGAATATACGATTTTTTAACTTATTATTGAGTAACATCATTAATTTTATCCTAACAAGGTTTTTATATGATTTTGGAATTCTTTTAGAGAATGAAGAAGTAATTTATTTTAATTAGGCAGTTCTAAAATTTAAGATGTACCAGATTTAAAATGCTCCTAATACAAGTATTAGTTGAATTTTAAATCTGTTAATTAGTAAGAAATAACAATCTGCAGTTTTATACATCTATGACTTAACGGTGCTTGTACTCAACTTGTTAGCTTGGATTTTCGAATGTATAGCAAGCAGGGTAAATCAAATATAATAATATAACATAATATGTATAATACTAGAAGAGAAAAAGCAATGTACTATATGTTTTTTGAAGGATACACTCACAAAAAAGATGCAACCAACATATGCTAAGAAATCATTTATACTAATATTATAAAGTAGAAAGATTTGATTATTGGTTTGTTTTTTTGTTTGAATTAAAAAGGATCCAAGCTATTGAGTTGATTTGGATAAAATTTGAAAAGAGATTGTTTGAATCTGGAGGAACGACAAAGCATAGCATAGACATAGCATAACTTTTAAATCCTACAGGAACAATAGATTTAGGCGAGTGAGCCTGCGGAGCTCACCCAGTATGAGATAATTATGAAACATTAAGGTAACAAATCAAGAATAATTACTTTGGTTTAAATTTAATTGTAAAATTTAATCCTATTTCCAACTAGTATCATAAAAGTAAAAGTTTGTGAGTAAGGATGGATGTATGTTTATTACTCTTACACAAAAAAAACTACTGGACTTATTTGGATAAACCTTGGTGTACATATAGTATATAAGTATATTTTTCAATTATCTAGTTTTCAGAGTATAAGCTGTGGTTAGTTTGCAACTAGGTAGTTTTGTATAAAAATGTCCAAGAATATTTATTTATTACAGATTGGCTAAAAATGAATCAATTTGAGATCAGTTTGAAAAATTATCTCACAACAGCTACATTTACGAGGTGATTATAATATTGCAAAAAATTGTGCTGGTGATATATATAAAAAATTAATTTACAATAGAAAGAGGCATGTGTTAACGGGTTTCAAGTTGTTTTTCTTTGATATAAATATCTTAAATAACAATTCATTTCTGATGTTTGAATGAAATCCTCAAGAAAAAAACATGTGAAATTTATTGAAATGGGTATAATCATGCTTTATGAAATAATTTCTCCTCTTATTTCAGGAATAGCATATAATTATAACATGAGAAATTATGATTACTATTTTTAAAGAACATCCATTATATATACATTGATGATAAATAAAACTTGTCTTTAATATAAATACTTTAAGGTTCTGTGGTAAAATCTTTGAATGAAATGTATTACATTGACTGAGCCATTACAACTTAATTTCATTTACAAGTAAGGGCTGGCATACTTTACAGGTAAAACCCCTTGAAATAAAAAGGAAAAAAAACATGAACAAATTGAGTCTGCCTTATCAAATATAGTGTAAACTAAAACAGGAAAAATCTTAATTTCATTGCCAGCATTAAAAAAGTTACTTTTACTTGAAGAGCACTGTTAAATAGTAAAATATACAATGTATTTTTAAATGAAAGGAAAATAATATACCTAAATTGTAACAAAAGTTTTTGTTACAATTTAGGTTTATTCCATTCAATATAATTCTAAATTGTAACAATTAAAGCAAATTTATGGTATTCACTTGTATATTTTGTTTATCCAATTAGGTTATTTGAAACAGTACCTACTATTTATATATCGCTTTAAAGATGAAAATTAAAATTAGGGTATTTTACTACCTTTCTTCTTCTTCTTCGAGGGCTTTGCTTGTGCTGGCACATTTATTTCTTTTACTATCCATCTTCAAAACACTCGAGGCACAATATACATTGAATCACAATCATAATTAATATATTCTAGCATGCATACGCAGAGCTCTAACTTTATATTGTAAAAACTGAACTTAAAACGTTATATGTAATTACTTCAAGCAAAATTAACGAATAAATATGTTTTGTTTATTTTATTTCGAATTCAAATGAATATTCATTATTCATACATTTACAGGTTAGATTTGACAAATTCTCATTTGATTTTGAAAGCTGTCATTTAGAACGTTGACAAAATGTCATAATCCTTTATTTTTTATTAGAGGATACTAGGAAAGTAGAAACTAAAATAATTATAGTTAATAGCATTTGGCATATTGTATAAAATAACCAATCATAATTATTTCTACAGTGATCAATGTGAATAGGAATAAATTGTTTAAGAAATGTTGACATTTTTATTTTCATTGCAAAGTCTCGGAATTATAATTTGCCTTACTTTTTGTTAGGCGTTTTGAAAAATTGGGGTATATAAAGGGTATTGCAATAATTACCTACTTTTAAAAATTACAGGTAAAAATTATATTAAAATCTTTCAAGAAACATAAAACATGTGCGTTTATTTCTGAGAAAAATTAAAAAAAATAATTAATTAATTAAAAATTAAACTTACCGAAAGGTGTTCAATTTATCAACGACTTTACTGAGTGGATTTTTGCGCAGCGGTGCCGGAGACCCACCAGGTGAATTTTCTCTTGACTCTGCCGCTAAGGCCCGAGCGACCATCAAATCTTGCTCGTTTAGCATCCTAGAAAAAGTATAAACATTATTAAGTCTTAATTTTTAATTCGAGTGAGTCTATATTCTATAACCTATATATTATGTCTGTTCGCAGTGATACGCAGACAATTCTGTGAATATTTATGCAAATAAGAAAATTCTTATTTGCATAAATATTCATAATTTTTTAACATTTAAATTTCGAACGTCCCCTAAGCCCCTGACGCCGCAACAAACGCATGAGGACAGAGATTTCGATGCCCTGCAGTGAAAAAAGAGTTTTCTAAGGGACACCGACTGATTACAAAACTATAAATTACCTACTTTCTGTCTCATAAATAAATCAATCAGTGATATAACTGTAAGTATCGTTTAAATTACATTTGTCCTATTTTTCAATCGTTGTAATTCTAATTCTCCTTTTGTTAATGTCCTTTAGTTTGCGTTACGTTTTTATAATTATTTCCTTTGATTATTCCAAGATTTTTTATAAATCAAAACTTTATTTGCAGAATTTCAATTACAACTCTGCACAGGGTCAACTTAATACTTAATATGATAAACATATTAGGGCGGTGGCATTGGCAGCCTACCAAAACGCACTACATGGTTTATCATTTATCTTAATATTATACCATTATGTGACAAGGCACGTATATTTTTAAATTGAACCACAAGATAAGTTACAAAAATGAACATGTATCAATGTATGCCCTTAACAGTTTATACTATAGGATATTGTAACTTTATTGACATTTATTTTGAGGTACATTTAATGAAATCTCCAAGCATAATTTTTTTATTTTTTTCTATAGGTTAATAAACAGGAATAATATACTTTATATTTTTATTTTTTGATGAAATTGCACATTAGTTTTATTATAAGAAAAACACTTTACTTTCAACTCCACTATATTACCACTTATATCAATTCAGGGATAATTTTACAGTCATATGTAATTGTAAAATCTGATAGATTGACGTTTTAAAATGAAATGCAGAATACAGAAAATCGGTAAATTAAGATTTTTGTGATGGTGTCATAGAATTAATTATAGAGTTTACATCACGTGTACAAAAAATCACATGTTTTTTAAACAAATATTTAACCAATGTACCAATGGAAGCTGTTTATTATATTTTGAATGTGAGGTAAAGATGTTGTTGTAATATACAAAATGATCTATTTTAAGTTTTGAAAAACTAATATGCGGAAACTCAATTATACTTTGAATACTTATTTTGGTTTCATTAGCAAATCGCTTCGGTTTTTATTGAGTAAGCTTTGCCCGCGACATCGTTCTTAGATTTTTTCCAAGATAATTGTTATTTTTCTAACACTGTTATGTATCGTCTAGAAGCAGTTTTGTGTAAAATCTTAACATACACACATACATTCATTCTCAGAAATCATCGCATATATAATATTAAACTCTTTTCATGGACGTTTTAAATTTTTCCGTAGAGTTTTCTTTTTTTCTGTAATAATAGCGTCCGGTGGCTTCCTTTGTCCTTCCAAAGTCCATCTGTTATGAAACAGCGTCAAATAATATTTATTTATATCGCATCGATTACCTTAACAACTGCTTTTTTCAATGTCACAAATCATATTACAAAATATGGTCTATTCTACGAACCTTGCTTTTTAAAATAACACACATTGAATACTATTCATATGAGACATATTGGACGACAGTTATAAGTTATAACATACCTAGACCGTATTCGTGAATCGTGTTCCTGCCCAGGGCGAAATAACAAAACGAATTAGAAGGTATCGAATTAAGGACACAAATTCATTGAACCATAGAAAGTTAATAGCCGTGTCGTAACATCGTATGATGCTAGACCATTCAGTACAAACCTGTAATGTAATGTCAAGAACACGATGTTATTTGCATAACACACATTGATCAAAGAACTAATTGCTATTTCATATTTTTCATGGTTCTTGATCTTTTCAGTTTTATGTCGGTTGATATAAGAAGTTTTAGATACAACGCATCTTGAACATCCATTTTTAAAATGGCTTGAGAACCCGGGATTGATTTTCTCGAAAATGCCAACTAGTAAAAACTACGTAAATCGTAAAAGCAAACAAATGAATATAAATGCAGAAGGAATTAATTTACATTCTCCGAATACATATGTAGGTATTAAGGTACCGAATTAACTTGAGTAACAATTTATACTATTATGGGAGAAGTGTATATACTTATTATTAACACTTCATTATGTGTTTGCATAGTCATGCTAAGTAGTTTTACAAAATAGACGAACATTGAATGGATGAATGGAAAGTGGAAATCCGCTATTGTTCCGTTTTCGGCTTCAGTGATAACACTTCCTATAGTTAAACGCTTATAGATTTTTTGTGACTCAAATAGACTTATTATCATTTTGAAGCGCTAATTGCATGAAGAGTAAATACAATAAAGCAATAGTTTAATATTAAAAAGTGTTCACTTTCTACTTACTTGAAAAATACTGCTGTTTCACAATTCCATAAAAGTTATTTTTTATGATCACAAAGTAACTCATATAACTACGTAAAAGGTAGGATGGCTATGCGTCGCGTAACTTAAAAAAAATAAAACATTTTAAAAATAGAACGCGCAAAGGCAACGGAAAAAAACGAAGCGTGTACGCGTAAGAGAATTTTGTACTACAATGCTCACGTTTATTTTTGCTAGGGGTCGGTCGGTAGGTTAGGTGCAGGCGTACAGCATCCGTCAATGAAGTAAGCCATGGTCGTATCAAGCCTCTCACTTCATCAATGGTTTACCGATAACAAGCAGATCCCGCGACTACGATTGCAATTACTAATGAAATTGGTTTATTGATTTTTATCATACATATTGCTCAATGAACACATAATGACTTATTTTTATAAATAATAATATATTTTCCTATTTATGTTTTTGACATGAACTAGTATGACTAAAGACTTTTGAATTTAGTTTCTCTATAAAATTCCTTACGTTCATAAACGTTAAAATTATAATCATCCAACATACAGACGGATCACGTTTTTAATAATTTATGTGTGAATTTGCGCTAAAAACACACGTGTGCAGTAGTTTAGTATTATAAGCTAATTATATCGGGTTATCGTGTCCGTTAATCTATACATCTATACATATAATAAATCAGTAACCGAACCATTTCTGTACATTGAATATTTTTCAAAAAGAGTAATTGGCATGCAATATATACGTTCTATGGATACCAAAACCATGGTTAGATTTTTTTTTTCTGTTTGTCTGTTTGTCTGTTTATCTGTTTGTATGTGCGTCAATCACGTAAGAACCACTGGGCAGATTTTGATAAAATTTCACATTCTGATAGACCAATATTAGTTGCAAATTATAGGCTACATTTTATTCGAAAAAATATTTTTAGGGGTGACTCTCCATACATGTGAACGGAGGGTAAAAAAATAAATTCGCGAATACATCATTGAATAGGGTGTCATTGGATAGGTCTTTAAAAATGAAATCGAGGTCTCTAAATGCGTTTTTTGCTAAAATAAATATTTTTTGAGATATACGCTTCTAAAGTTGTGAAAATGTCATGTCGCCACGTGACAATGTGAGATTTTGGTTGACTTGCGGTCATGTCTTTTTTATAGTCTTAACGTATAGATGCGATAAAAACACTCAATAAATTCTTAAAAACCTTCAAAAAATAACGAACTCTCCGCCCGCGGCTTCGCTCGCGCGGGCTACATTTTTCTGTATTTTAGGCGCGCGCATTGTGAGAATTTGGTGAAACCTATTTCCATAGAAAATTGTAAATAACTCTATGGACAGGCGCATATATCAGTGGTCCTGCGACCGTAATTTTTTTAAACTTTTTTTGTGCGTCTCTAAAAAATACAGAAATTAGTAGCCCACGCATGCGAAGCCGCGGGCGGAAAGCTAGTCTATAATATTTTATAGGCTTTATTAGCTGATATTATCTTTCAGCACATCGCATTATCTTTGTTCGTGATGGATCAATAGATGATAGTCATTGTACATACTCGACCGATATTTGAAATTTCACAACGTGACTACTACCCTAATGTATTTATGCGGCTTTTTTAAATATTTATTTTTCAAGGCAAAAAAGGGTATGAAGGTTGAATAAAAATAAAGGAAGAAAATTGTTGGTTCGTGGTTTGTTTGATTTACTTACCAATAAAGTTATAATGTAAGAGAATATGATATGTTATAATATATTAGATCGAATAGCCCCTGTGAGCTCTGTATATTTATTTAATCATAATAATCGTATCTATTTTATCCATACTATAAGTAGAGAGTAAAAAATACGATTCTAAGAAATTATACTTGGCTCTACATCTATCTTTTTAATAACAATAATAGTAGGGATTTACAAAATAAAATACTACAATTAATGGCTTTATTGCTGTGAGCGATCTTTGCTATGCAATTTTTAAATAATGCAGGAATGCTTAGTTCAAATCAAGTCATATTTGTATGACTATTATTAACTGTTTTGACAGAATCTCTTCAATGAAGTTAAAAAATA
Source organism: Phoebis sennae (assembly GCA_001586405.1). Classification (NCBI taxonomy): domain Eukaryota; kingdom Metazoa; phylum Arthropoda; class Insecta; order Lepidoptera; family Pieridae; genus Phoebis; species Phoebis sennae. The sequence goes on from LQNK01000077.1 coordinate 513,684, forward strand.
AATAAATAGTTATCATTACGGGACATTGACATTAAAGTCATCCAAGTTCTACATTCACTTCACTTTAACTTCAAAAGTGGGATTTAAACATTAGGTACTTAGTGAGATAATAAGCTGTTCTGCGTTCGCGGTGTAGTATATTAGCCATATATGACATATAGCTCTCCTTCTTGTGCATCATCTTGTCTCTTTCTGCCAGTAAAGTACCCGTATCTCGTCACGAATACTAATAAATGCCAGTAATCACTTAACATCTCGCGGTACGTAAAAAATCCTGTGTGAAAAATTGGTCCCAAAGACATTCCCAAATTTTTAGATTAAGATAACTCTGATATAAAAGTCCATATAAATAATTATAATATTAATAATTAATAGATATTCTACTTTTTAGTTTTGGCCAAAAATTATTACTTTTAAAATGGGGGAGAGAGAATCAGAGCTAGTCACAATTCAGGCTCAGAGTCAGTGTGAAGTGGGTATACAAAGTAAATCATTACAACTTAATCGCGGAGCTTATTCTGTTTATTTTTGGAGGAGTTCCCTGGAATATTTTCCATGTGGGTGATCAGATTTTAATCCAACTATTGGACCACGCAGACACTCTACTCTTTCAAACGGGGACATTCGGTAATATACATAAAAAATAGGACTTCCCTTTTTCGAAGCCGGTTAAAGAGAAAAATAGCTTGAACGAAACTAACGGCAGCTTTTCAGTGCGGTACATATCAGAAACAAGTTGTAAATTCTGGTACTTAATATGCATATTAAACAGACTAGAAATTTACATTAAACGTCCTTATCGTGATAAGGACGTTTAATGTAAATTTCGTGACATTATCTTATCAAAAACTGCTAAAATTAATCATATAAAATAAATATACAGCATCTATTTTTGAAAAATGTAATCATATTGTTCCTATCTTTAAGATAATAGTGTAAGTAATAAAATGATTAAAGAAAGAACGAATTATCTCTAATCTTAATTATATTTATCTTATTTGGATATCATAGTACGTTCAGTGATTTTTAAATGAGCTATTATAATTATTTTTTTATCTTTAATATATTATTATTGAATCATACATCAATCAAAACCAAATTTAATTCTTATTGAAATTTAAATTCTGTTTAATTCAAATACACTTTTATTATTATTTTTTTTTTAAAGAAATCTCTAATTTAGAAAAACATTGAAATAAATACAATATTATTATTTCAATATTATGCTCGGACAAAGCAGGATCCAAATAAAACACTCATATTATCATACTATTTTATTATAAAAATTAAACATACATTCTATTAAAAGAAATAATTGCCATTAATTGACGATTGAACATTAAAATAGTTGCTATTTAAAAAATAGTTCATACATTGACAGAAACTTACGCGTAAACTTAAATTAATTTTACGTAAAATAAACTCCGTCATTAACTTCCATATTACCTCATAAACATTCGCAAACAAAATTGCTGATAAAATCCCGGCAGTTATCAGAAATGCGACAAATCGCTTACATTACAATGAAATTGACATCTTACGTGACGCTACAGAATACTTAAAATAAAAACGAACGTGGCATTATCATAAACTTACGTAGTACACCAAAATACTATTACTACCGTGAACTGTGATTATTGATTATAGATAACGTAACTAATTCTTACTAATTTATAACTCTATATAATTTTATTTGTATGCCACTCCCCTAAGATATGATAACTTGCACACGATACATTACTATTTGAATTACGTCAAAATTAACTTACAGTAAAACGAACTTAAAGGTGTAAAAAATAAGTGCTAAATTATCCACAGAACTTAAAATAGAACCGAGAGCAATTGACGCGAATCATTCAGTCTTTAATGTAGCTTCACTTGAAATCAATCACATTAAGGTTACGTAACTGGAGCGAGTCATGGGTGACGTCACAGCTCATGATCTTTCACAACCAGGAGCTTGGGCATTGCGAGGCCTGGCTGGCTCGGCAGTGAGGCCTCGTGTGATGCATGTATCTCATAGCGCGGACGTATAGTCACGCGGGATGAGGCCTAAAGTTGTGCTTCTGTGGGGTTCTGCCAAAGGTTCGACGGTAACGTGTCGTAGTGGGAGGGTACCGTCAACAACGCGTCCGCTGTTGTCCTGTTTATTGAGCAGTTCTGAAAAAAAAAAATTAATTTATTGGAAGAGATCCGAGTGGAGGAGAAAAAGAGAGGCCTTTGCCCAGCAGTAGGACACAAATGGCTTAAAATAAATAAATAATTGGAAGTCTCTCGTTTCGGAGGCTAAGTCCCACTTTGGGCCACTGATCCAGTGGAATAAGTAAGAAAATATTCATTCCTACAATATACTACGTAACGCTATTTCGTGTATCACTAATGCCCGGTTTCTGAGTCACTTTAACTCTAGTTTATCTTTTCGATAGCGCTAAACGTCCGATAACTGTGACAATTGCGTTTCTGAGCAACGCATCATTGTCAAATTTCAGAAGTACATAATTCAGTCTCTCTCTCTTTCGGGTAGTATGCATTTATTTTATCTCACTGCCACGCTTTGTGTATCTTATTGCGTAACGAAAATATTCAAGATATTTGGTTTGAACTGTTGAACTAGACATCATCATATGAAAGCCATTAAATTCTAGGCACAAAAAAAGGGCAATAATTATAACATAATAATATTGTCTGCCCTGGATATACAACTCAAACTATAGACGCAATCGGCACTCAGCCAATAGTTAATTAATTTAGAGTATTTTTACAGATATTTACAAGTTACAAACAATGACAAATTAATACAAAAAGTACTTAAAACAAAATGGCAATTTTATCTTTTATCTATATAACATAATGGTTAATAAATAATTATGTCAATTCCACGACATATTGTTTCAGGAAAACATAAATAAACTCAAATGGCTTTGTTAGAAGTGTCGTTAGTATCATTTATAATAATTAGTGTAAATATTGTGTTCAAATTACCTTGGGTTGTTTGCGGTGCGTGTCCACACATTCTATGGGTAGCTTGATCATTTCCACCTTGTATTTGTAGCCGTATGAAGAGAGCTTTACGATTGTGTGAAGAGGCACGTTCATGTAGGGCAACTCGTCTGAAAACGAATAGTCTGTATTTAGTTCATAGTACTTCAAAAATAGTTTAGCACTTAAAATGTTCTATAAATAGCAAAAGTTGTTTTTAAAGGAAAAACTATATAGATACTTTTCTATATTTCAACTCACGAAAAATCCACAACAATACCTATGATATTACGACCAGTGAGTCAGTGGGATTAAAAAAAAATGTCTTTTTAATTATTATACAAATAACAATGCATTTCTTGAAAAATCTCCTTTTATCGGTAAGGGAACTTTGTACTTCTTCCAAAAACTTCATCCTATTTATAATTACGTTTTTTTTATAAAAAACAACATGTTCTACATTCAAAAGAAGTTTCTAGAGTCTTCAAATACAACGTTCTACAATTAAAAGAGGTTTCTAGTACTAGAAAAAAACTACGTTCTATATATAGCAGAAGTTTCTAGTTCTTCTGAGAAAACCCTATGTGGGTCGTAACATAGATTATGATTGATGAATAGCTGGAGCGATCCATTATTATGTGAACTCGCTTGTCACTATTTCCTTGAAAACAAGGAAGATAGTTATCTACATAATATAAACAATAATACCTACTGAGTCATGCCGTGATATAATGTTATTTAAATAACTTTTTTTACTTAAAATCCTATTTTATTGTTTCATATTAAAACATTTCAATTTAAAAACAACATTTTTTAAATCCTCAAAATTCATCGATTTTTTTTTACCACCTCGATATTTAAATTTTAGACGCTTTAGATTATCAAAATTATATATCTAAATCGTTCGATGTGATGTGACAACTCAGACGCAAGTAAATATTGTGGTAGCTTATATGCGTGTATCTCTGATTAGCAGATAATATATGGCTGTTTACTTTTGAAATAACATAGACACGGATAATGGGAACACCCGAAAGCAGTACAAGTTCAAACTATGGAAACGGCATAGACAACATATACTATGTTATCTATGTATCGTCTGTATAGACACTAGTTTGACATTTGACACGATTTTCCAAATTTAAACATTTTTAAATTTTTACATTTGACTCTCGATTTATTTAGACAAGCTCGTTCAAATAACCTAACCTTGAAAGGGACTTGAAAAATCTCGATAGTATTGAGGAATAAACTCACCAAGCTTAGCATCAAGGAAGTAGCCGAGCATGCACCGCAACACGGCCTGATGTCCAACCACCACCACGTTGTCTTCATCCTCCAGCGCCGATAGTACTGGCCGGAGCCTGGTCATGATGTCTATGTACGATTCTCCCCAAGGGTATCTGTAACGCAGCTTGTCCTGGTCGCGCCAGGCGAACTCTTGCGGGAAACGCTCTTGCATCTCCTCGTAGGTTAGCCCTTCGCAAATACCCTGATTAAGAGAATAAAACATTCAGACATTTCGTCAATATACTAGTTCAGTTAAATTTAAATTTGTTGTCAGACTGCAGGAGATTACGTAGAGAATACTTAACATTTCTTGATTTTGGGTTTATAAAGTTATACCGGACATTTGACAACCTATTAAACAAGCCTATTTGAGGTATAATTTACCAGTTGAGCTAAGTCAACATTGCCAGTTAAGACAGTTTAAAATACAGATTTTATTTATACTTTTGATATCGAACGCAATGGTATGATAATTTGCAGGGAACGACGCAAATAAATTTAAATAAGCGTATAATTAATCATGATTAGGAATACATTTCTTTTCAAGGTTTGTCTTAGTAATCATCGTTTAAATTTTCTCTGCGATTTATGAGTACCTAGAAATTTTGTAACCAAGCCAAATTGGCGTACGGGCTTCATTCAACGGCGAATAGTCGCGAGAATTAATAGTTTATTTTCATTTCTAACGGAATTGTACCGAGTCGTTATTGTTCATCATATAGCGGAAAATAGCATAAAGAAAAGCTGCCACATTTGAATACATTGTTGATGATTGTACTTGTTATTGTGTTATTTTCCCCCAACGATGATAGTACTCGGTAATTTTCTTATCGTAAACGTAAGTCCTTTCAAAAAACTAATTGACATCATTGGAACAAAAAATGTATTTCACAAATGAGTTTTATTCATTACCGCTCTTTTTTTAATAAAATTGTTTTACGTATAAACATTGAAGGTTATTACTTGATAGAGTATAGGCATAACATTGTGAGATATTTAAATAATTCGTGGTTTATCATCGTTCTAAATTACGTGCCGTATTATTACGGGGTATTATAATTGCTTTGTTGTGTTCATTTTATCTAATGTTTTATAATCTGTAGTACCTCTGTAGGGCAGATTAGTAACCATATAGAATGTTACAGGTATTGTTTACATTTGATATCTTTGGATGAATGCATTCGCAAGCACGTGTGGGTCTCTACAGTTTATATCATGATAAGTGCACATTATCTACAGATAATGCAATTTGTTTGTTTTCATAAAACAATGATTATTCCATAAATTTTCAGAAATAAATGCATTTTCGTTATGATTCATGATGGGTATTTGAAAACAGTAGATGATAATTGAATTGCTTTTAAAAAGTAATTGTAGTAGCAGTTACAGTTATAATAATTTTTCATACTTAATTACAAACTTGAGACATACACCTGAAGCTTTTCGCGAAGAGTTTAGATAAAGTAGTATAATGGATGAAATTTTTTATAACATATAATGAAGTTACATTTTGTCTGTATCGTAACATGTCATTACAGGAAGGAGACAGCAATAGTTCCCATTTTTTAATACATCATCATTTTGTAATTCATCACGCAAAACACGAATTATAGTGTTCGCTAAGCATAATTCAATCGTTTATTAATGTTAATTTATCCCTGTTTTTGTGGCCACGTTTTATATATTTCTATTCCTGTATAGAATTCTACTTTTATATAATCCTTGAACATAGGTACCTACAAATTATCCTAATTACGGTTTACAATTTATAGTTTTGGAATGTTTTTATAATTTTATATATATGCATGAAATTTATTTAACATTATATTGATTTTTTATAATTTTATATTAATAAAGATATATTATAAGAAAAAATAAATGATTTGCCTAATTTCTCAAATTAATTGATAATGCGCACATTTTTGTTCTTGCTACAGCCATATCTACAAATTGATTTATATCTACGTTGATTCCAAAGGTCGATTCCAAATTTAAATCCAAACCACAAGACAGATAGGTATGAGGTACAGAAGTCAATCTCACGAGGCTCTCACTCTGTGAGTACTTAAATTTTGTACCTACGAATGGTATTTATGTGCGTTGCATTTTGTATGGAGACTGTCTTCTGAACCTATTTTGTGTTCTAAACGCGAAGGTTATCCGTTTGAGACACGCGTCTATGCCCGTATGCGTATCATGTGTGTAGGTATGAAAAATATTTCCAAATTCAAAAATTGGTAGGGCGCGTCGTAGGTTTGGCATTATCTATATGTGTTGATTCCAAATTCAAACTCACCGCATGCAGTTCATTGAGCATTTTCGCGTATAGACAATTAGTTATGTTCTATCGTGTATCTGTGTTGATTCCAAATTCAAACTCACCGCATCCAGTTCATTGAGCGCCCGCACCGCTCGTTTTGGCGCCATAATCTCGGCGGCGGTTTGCTTCGTGCGCCGCAGCTCGGAGGTCCACACCGCCATGGGCTCCCGGCCGGCGATCGCGTTGATGTACTCGGCGAGCGCGTGCGCGTAACGCTGCCCGCGCGGCGAGAGGTTCGCGTCCCCGCCGATACGACCGAGCACGTTGTATTCGCTTTCACCGTGCTGCGATACAAAAATGAAATCTAAGTATACTAATATTATAAAGGAAACCAGGAACTATAAACTTGAACTTCCTCGATGTTTTTTTATCGAGGAAGGCTATATATCATCCCGATAGTCACACGGGAGCGAAGCCCTGATATTAAATATTCTGGGACATTTAACACTACGTCATATAATTAATAACAAACAAAACTGATAGACATCCTTAAAAATACTTTTTTTTTGTAAATACATACAAACTATAGATAGATAAACACCCAGATAGTAGAAAATAATGTAAGTAATGTTTATCACAATATAATTTTCTACTCGTGGTGATCGAAAAATACTTGGATACTAGAATTGTTCGATGAAAAAAAAATAACGTCTCAATATCGTATTGTAAAATGAAGTCTTTTCTCTATGTCTGTCTGTAGGAAAAAGGTTGAATTTATGGAATTATGCGGGCAAAACTGCGTGCGGAAGCTAATTGGATAAAAAGATGGTTCAATGAGCCCTCTCATCCATCAATTAAATTTAGACACTGAAATTAATGATATTAAAAACAGAATTGTATGTTTAAAGAATGATTTAATAGCTAACAGAATGTATAAACAAACAGCTTGACCTTTCTTAAAAATAAAGTCGCATGTCCGCTAGTTGACACGGGTCGGGCAAATTTTACGACCTTTTCAAGTTTATTATTTATATTATTTAGACCAGTGATTCCCAAAATGGTCTATATCGACCCCAAGGGGTCTAAGACAACTTGCAAGGGGTCTTAGTCAGCGAAAAAAAATTAAGGGCCCATGCTTTAAATTTTTAACACTTAACTACTCACTACAGTTAGAAATTTACAAGAAATCAATATTAGGTAAGTGCCCACAAAATCATGAAAAAGGGTCTACGACACAAAAAAGTTTGGGGAACTCTGATTTAGACTAAAAGCTTTAAAAATATCTCTAATAGCGAAGAATCCTATTTGAAAGAACAATGGAAAGCTTTCTTAAGATTGTTTTATCTTTGTTTACAATCCGTTTATTTAATTGTATCTCAGCTCATTTATTTTAATCATGACATTATTTATACGGTTCTTTATAATCTAAAAGACATAGATAAAGATATAAAACGAAACGCTTAGCAATATTGCATCATCATGTAGATTTATAAATATGAAATATCACACAATTTGGTAGATATAGCCATAATAGTCTTACGCAATATTTTATTTCCTTTAATCTATTCTTATAATTTGGCAAATGTGGCCCCTGACCGATATTTTTAAAAAAGATACGCAATTGAGATTTATTACAGATAGTGTGATAATAAATTTAGGTCGACTGTGATTATAGCTATATTATATCAAATGCATTTATGCATGTTATTCTAAGAATATAGATTTCCTACTTCTCGATGTGGATTTGATATCTCATTAAAAGATATAATAATGTCACGTTCTCGTTTCAAAAGCCACGTGCACTGTATCAATTCTATAATAAGCAATATGAATAACATCCACAAATCCTTTCAGACGTTGTTTTGGTATCGATGTTTACTTAACGATATAAATATCTTGTTTATAAATTTATTGTGATTCAGGCGGATCTTAGAATAACATGTTTGTACTAATTAGTTTTAATGGGTGTGACGTAAATTAATTAGTTTTCTGCTTACCCGAGTGAAAAATATGGTCTGGGGTAGAGCGCGCATCCCGGATAGATAACCAAGAATGCCCGACTCCTTTTGTCCGACGACTTTGTGCGCAGTGACGGTTTCGCCCATGTTCTCAACTCTAACAAAACTTATAGTTTCAACAGTAGCGTCGATAGGCTCGTACTGCCGCATGTAATGTTCCAACTTCTTGCGCAGATCATCGACCGCCTCTTCCTCGCTCATCATCTTGTAATCAGCTGAGTAATGCAATATCTCAATAATGTTTCTCTCCAATAACTCCTGATCCTCACAAACGCATTCTATGAACAGAATACGGAAGCCCATTTCCGAGAGGCAGTATTCGTTCAGCTCCCGGCGTTGCTCCCGAGTGATGTTGGTCCCGTCGAAAATCTGTAAGAGAAAATCTAAATTATACACAAACAAGATCTGTTTATGACTTATTCCGAGAAATCATTAAGAGTAAACATTACAGTTTATCTTTCGCGTTAGTTTAATATAAATAAATGCACTGCATGTGTTCTATTTTCAGGACGTTTATTGTTGGCACTTCGCATTAGCTAAAACGTTCATGTTGTCATTTATGGATACGATTTATAATTCTATATCAGCTGTTGTTATGATTAACGGCGTAATATTGAGTGGGCAACTACGAAAAATTATGACTTATTTTTAGTCTAATTATCAAAAAGATTTTATCTTCTAATCAACAGAGTACTTAATTAATTAATTATTAATCCTTTACAATTATGTAGAATTACGTTGAAAAGTTTTATATAGGCCGTTTCAATTCTATTAAAATCAAAATACATCATTACCGAAACGTAAAAAAGTTACATTCTGGAGATTTCACATTTGCGTTCTACGAAATACTACCAAAATAGCTTTACGATAAAAGCCAAATATTTTTGTCAAATAACATATTGCTGGAATACACGAAGACGCTACTGCTCCAATTATGTAAGAATTATTTTTTGCGCTTTATTTCGCAATCATTTTCGCTCATAAACGTTAAAGGTTACAATTTAT
>LQNK01000077.1:523262-562356 GCA_001586405.1 Phoebis sennae
CGAATTTGTTATTTTTTGAAGTGTACTATATTTCCTTCTGTTTTTTTAATACTATAGTAAATGTATGTAAGAGGTCACTTACAGCCACGCTGTTCCCGTCCTTCAGCCACAGCACGGCGTCCTGCACCGCCTCGCGCGCGCTCTGGCGCCGGATCGCCGAGCCCTGCTGGTTGTCCGCGCGGAAGATGTCGTGCGTGCCGTACAGCGCCATGTGGCGGCGGCGGTACTCGCTGCAGTCGAACACTACGACGAAATGAATAAAAAGATGAATATATCGCTACGCTTTCTAGTCTATACTAAACAAAGCTCATCACATCCCATCACACCACCATCGTCTGCAATAGACTGCAAGTATTATGAGTATGTACTGCAGAGGATTGTGGTGTAATGTCTGATAGATCACTGCAGATATAACCAACAGTGTTTTTGATGATTCTGCAAATCAATGCGAGAGCGACATGTCCTGTCACAGGCTTAGCAGGATAAATAGATAAATACATATATCTACGCTTTTGATTATATTGATTGTAAAATATTATTATTACCTAAGCAAATCGATGCAATTCAGTCATTATTCTTAAATATAAAATGTAAATATGATGTCAATAAACATATTTAAGTGCATTTAACCGATTACTACGCAATTATTAAGTAATGTTTGCAAAATATTCTTTATGTAGCACTAGCTTCTGTCCGTAGCTTCGCTCGCGCAAAAGATATCCCACATTATCCAGCTTTGTGTACCTATATGAAATTGCATGGTGATTGACAGACAAACATCCAAACTATAACATTTATAATATACGTACTATTATCTATACGTAAGGCGTACATACAATATGTACCTATGAATACAACCTGAATAGCTCAACTAGAGACTGATACCTTCAACGGGGTCAAGGCGTAACATTTAATTCCTTTCCAACCAAATATGAGCGCGATAAACTAAATTGTCTTTCATTTATTTCGCACTAATGCAATGTATATACCTATTTATTTTTGTAGCATTATTGTAAATATTGTGTATTTGTCGCTTATTTAGAGAATTATTTTGAAGATTTATACAAACTACATTGTTTTCTATTTTTATCCTGTGTTTAGTTTCGTTTTTATCGTGAGATTGTGTTTCTTAGCAAAGAACGATAAAAATAATATTATCTATTATTACCTCATGCTTGCTTACACACAATAGCAATAAAATGTTTATAATAAGGAAGTTATAGAATTCGTCATGAAGTAAATCATTTTTTGTCATGACTTATTGTTATTTTCGTAGAAGGATTTAGATAAATTTATATCGTTCTAATTTTGTAACTGTGCAAAATTCAATATGCATGATATTTGTAAAAATTTTTAGGAAAGTTTTGCTTGAACAATTTTACCCTCATTATGATAGACTAATTACGAAGGGAGTCTTTAATAAAGAATCTAATCTACTTCACTATACTCTACATCAGTGATTACCAAAGTGGTCTATATCGACCCCTAGGGGCGTATGACAACCTACAAGAAATGAACCCAGGGTCCACGATATTGGATCTCAACACATATACTAAATCAGGTAAGTAGGGGGTCTACCGAACATGGCAAAACATAGCAAGGGGTCTACGACACAGAAAAGTTTGGGGAACTCTGCTCTACATTATGACATTATGTCTCATGACAAAACCTCCCAAAAAGCAATGCCTTAAGTGTCATACATTAAATGATGACTTCTCCTAATTCATTCACCTCAAAGGTCTTGCTACACAATTTTTCAACCCCCAAATCTCTCAAATTCGTAACCGCCTTTATCACTTCTTCTTATTCATTTACTTCACCGTTTCTGCACAATTTTTCAAGCAACATACCATGAGTAACACCACAAAATCTTACCTTTAGTGCTCTCTCCATTCCAGTTGAGATGCCTAGACAGACGGTGCGCCAGCTGGCTTTTACCACGAGCTGGTAGACCCACCAGCGCGATGAGCAGCGGTGCGAACTGACTTACACGTCGTGTGCGGAGCGACACTGTAATAAATCCTTCATTATTTCATTTATTAATTACTTGTAACAGGACCTGTGGCAGTATAAACTGTGATATGTCAAACAATTAATATAGAAGAGGTAAAGGTAATAATTATGGAAATAACTCTTATGCCGTCATCTGATGTATGTACTAGCACCCGCGAAGGTTTCGAGCATTTAGAGTCAAAAGTAAAAAGAAAGAAAAGGTACTTATTACCCTTTTTTGATAGTAAGTGAACGTCCGAACTCCAAACGGATGGAAAATATTATGGGATTTTAAAAAAAACCCCTTTGGCTTCTAACTCTAATGGTGATGTGTCATGTGACATTTGTCTGTAAAACAGAATGTTTATAGGGTTGACTCTATCATATTTATATATTTTCTCATACTATTAATGTACTTAAAATATTTCTTGTTAATCATGGATAATGTTATAGTTTATCGTGTTTTTATAGGGGAAGCATCGGATTTATTGTGGTTAGTTTTTTTATTGTAACCTTACGCCTGGGTCAAACGATAATGACACTTTTTTGACTGGTTCCAGCTAAAATAACTTATGTGATATTAAAACAATAATAATTAGCAATTAATCACGCACAAAGAGAATGACATACAATGAATTTAATGAATGATATAATATGATTTGTTTAATTGATATCAAAAAGACATCTGTACAATTAATTTGATTAAATATATGAAACGATAATGATAGATATTTTATGATTAATATTCGTGATATATGTTTTATGTAACAATTTTTTTTATATAAACTCCTATGAAAATGTAATGAATACGTATAAAATTCAATGTTTCTAATGGTAACTGCGACAACCATGCCATCAACCTACATATTGAAAATAACAACAGATAGATTAAGATATAGTCATGCTGAATAAGGCCATAAAACGTCACATAATTATTTAGATTTGGAATAAAATGTAACGCATTAGTAGCGCATACCATAGTGCAGAATAATGCAGATTATGGAAAATAGGCGTAATGTGTTACGTCGCAAACATGAATTGTCACATTTCCTTAGTTCAAACAACTATATCGCCACGTCTGTGAATTATTTTTATTCTATCTTGCAAATGGCTGACGCGTGGCAACGGACGACGCGGTCACCAACGAAAATACGAAAACAAGAAATTGAGCAATCTAGCCATCGACCAATGAAAACAGTTTATACAGCCGCGCCTTCTTGTTTGTTTTTATACGGTAGGTTTACGTCAACACGCCTGGATGAATAATAATTGGAAATTATAATCCAACATCCGTGTATGCGAGTTAATTGATAATTTTTGATTAATTATATTTTCATGTTGCCGTATAATTCATTTATGACACTCTTTGAACACTATTTTTAGACCTTTTCTACGTATGTAACTCAGTTTAAAATCGTTTTTACCCTTACATAAATCTGTTTATACAACTCTATATTTCTAAAAAAACTTGATTTATTTGATATTCCTAGAAAAGATCCTCAAATCTATAAAATAACATTATTTTAAGCACGCCTTTTAATGACATTACAATTTGGCGTAACATTTATATAATTTAAAACTCACAACTATCGTCTCTACATACCAAAAACATGATCCTTTTAATAAGAAACAGTTATATAATATACTGACATAAAAATACATAATTACAGCAATCAATAGAACGTGGACGGTGAACGTACGCTTGCCAATACGCTGCGGACTTTGGACCCGCTCGAGTCAAGGAAACCGTTGATCTACTTTAGCCGTACTAGCCAACGCACTGCAGCATATAGGTTAAGGAGATTTATTTAAAAGTCACATGTATGTTTAGATTACGTAAGTTATTGAAGGGTTTATTGAAGGTGAAGGTAATGAATTACGAAACGTGAGAAAAGTATGCTGTTTGTAAACTAATATTACGATGTAATCTGAACCTCGGTATTGGTTTAATAATTATGAGGTTAAGAAAATCTTCTAACATTTAATCTCCCCAATTTCTAATAATCCTCAAAAAGATGCTTTTTTGTTAAAAGTACAAATGTACCTACGTAATTTTACTATAAAAACATTACAAACAACATGACTTAGCTCTTTATGGCTCCGATGATATCATAGTCGATCAAAAAACACAAAAATAATGAAGCGATAAAACATGTTAAATTAGAAAGATATTAGTCTATAAAAAACATAGTGTGGCGTTTAATTTTTAAGAAATAAACTTAACTTGAAGGAATTTTAAACACGGACAATGATCAACAAAGATATGAGAGATATTATTTTGCATAAAATTTAATGCAAAGACATAGGTATTAGGTATCATACCTCCACCCTTATAGCTCAATGAGGTGGGTATCAAAATGCTACATACTCTTTGAGGGTTGTTCCTATACTTTGAGCCTTCGGACTTCTATTGAGTTGATTTTTGATAGGAAACAAAGTCCACAAAAATTTTCATCTTTTGGCCCGACATGTACTACAGACTAAAAGCCTCTCATACTTCGTATCAAACTTACGAATAGCGATCAGTTTTTAATAAATGATATTGATAATTGCATCGCTGACATAATATTTCGCAATGTGCTAGAAAACGATTAATGATTATAACCGTCAATGATTGACGTCAAAATTCACGTTTGTTTCTCGTGCAAATCGCAACACCGGGTCATCTTACGTTTATAAGTACGCACTAATACTAGAAATGTATAAACATGCAACGTGCTATAATGTAATTTTCCAAGTAAATAACCGCTACCATAACATATTGATTATTAACAGTTCACATAATAACAATTTACGAGAGCTCATATTAATATGTTAATACTTTTTTATTTAAAAATTATAAATAACATATAGATTTCATCACTAAATTCATAGCCAGAACTGGAAATCAAGTTTTTTTACATAATTGAGTTCCGATTATATCAGATGAGAAATGAAATTCATACAAAAGTATATTTTAATAAATAAAATATCAGTATTTTATTTTGAATTCTATTCACAATATTACTAAAATCTATTTTCGTCGCCTATTATTTTTAAATTAAATTGACCTAGAACTATATTTAATTGCATCTGCAGACCTTTATGAATGCATATTGCATTGAAAATCATGATCAGGAGACAATCTTCTTGGCAATTCGTTGATACAAATTTCTTTGGCTAATGAACGATTGGTTTCTCTTAGAATTCATTCAAAAATAAACTTATCTGATCAAAATCTTTAATATACCCAAATCCTATTTTTTTATTTTTTTTTATTTTTTTAGAAAATATACATTTTAAAAAAAAAGGAAACATACCAAAAACACAGTGATTTGTCTGGCATGAAGACAGAGTTCACCACGACACACCAATTTATACCATATTTACATTCATTGTTCTCGAAATGATATACTTATCACTAAATTGAATACACATATAAGTTGTTCAAAAAGTACAATTTGAGTTTCACTTTGATATTATTAGAATTTACAGTATTTTTAAAATGTAAGTCCAATTTATTTAGCAGCTGAGGAACCAAATAACGAGTTGTTCTTTTACCATAAGTGTTAATTATTTTAGGAATTACCAATCGTTGGTTAGTTTGCTGACGTGTCACAATTTTGTTATTAAGTTTTACTTGCAAATCATGATTAAAAAATTGTTCCTTCAATAAAGTGTACTGAAATAGAGATTGTATAGGCAAAACTTTACAGTGTTGAAAAAGATTTTCGATATTATTATTAAATAAATGTTTTATTTTAGGAGAGACAATATTTTTTAAAATTCTTATTTGTAATGTTTGAATTGTGTTAAGATATGTTTTGAAAGTTCTTGCGTAACTACTTACACCATAACTTATTACATTATTAGCTAAAGCATTATACAGCATTAATAGTATTTTAAAGGGCATTTTATTTTTAATAATTTTTAGATTGGCTAGGAAAGCTCTGAGTCTATCACAAACAGCGTTTATATGTGACCGCCAGTTAAATTTATTGTCAATGATAAGACCCAGATAGGTGTGACTACTAACAGTCTCGATTTTGGGGCAATTACACTTACGCATATGTTAATGTAGGCAAGAATGATTATGAGCTACCAAGACATTGTTAGTTTCATGGAATGTTTTACTGTGAGGGGACCGAATATGCACCAATTTGGTTTTTGTTGCATTGTACACATTATACAATATTAAGTGCAAGATATCAACAGGAAATTATATTATCAATTATCATATATCTAACATCGTAATTAATAACAATAGCAAATAACAACAACTGAAAACGTACTTAATCATTGCTAATTTTAAAAAATGTGTATTGTTATTTCAAAGCTTTTCTGATAGGAGGCATAGCAATACAGGACTGATAAAGAAGATAAACACGTAGGGGGCATAACAACATAATAAATTACGAAAACATCAAAGAATTATCACTATTGTTATTACAATTAGGCGATAATGAATTATTGAACTTATTCAATATGGCACAAATGTAGCAAATTTTCCAATTGTTAAAGAGTTTTAACATAAAAAGATATTTTCAGTCGAATGACAAAGCGATAACCAGAAAAAGAAAATAATTTAACTGGAATAATAAATTATCGTTTTGTTTTTGTATTGTAAAGATGATTTGCCTATTTGTTATTATTTTAGGTATTGATAATTGTAATCGCTTTAGTATTTTCACCTATAGTCTAATGTTAATATTGGTTAACGTGCACCTATCTAAGGACAATAAACACTGAGTTTATCAGGTCTACTGGCCTTGTAACTGTGGGCGTGGTCTGACGTCACTTGACGTGGTCGTTGATCACATTGTTTCATAATATGTTAGTTACTTGATGAACTTGTTCATAAAGCCCAATTGCTGTCGCCACTTGTGTTATTGCAGCCAGTTAAGCTAATAATAGCCATAAAATTATCGCGGCTACAAGTGGGAGATATTTGCAGACTCGACTCGACAGAGAGTTTTGAAAAATTTGATCAACTTAGGTTGTAAGTCAAAGTCAAAGTCAAAGTCAAAGTCATTTATTTGCTGAAAATGTACATGTGATGTTCTTATAATATAAAAATCCAATACATTTTGCCCATAATTAAGGCGTGCAAATATTAAAAGTATGCTATATAATAACAAGGAATTTATAATTAACAAATATTAGTATTGGTGAATCTCCTCATAAAGTTTGAAATGCAGTAACGGGAAAACTTAAAATCCATTCACGTCAAGCGAATGTTTTGAGCATGTAATTGTAATCGTGATTCAGCAAAAAATTACTTATATACCAATTTTCCTTCCCCTACTTAAAGACATCATAATCAAAAATGAATATTTATCAACAGAATGAATGAAACCAACAACAAAGGAATAGTTCAAAGTTTGGATATGGTAGATAAAACATTGATTGCGGAAAGATTAACAGGCAATTGAACAAAATTTGTCATATATTATATTAATGATATCTGAGAAATCATTTATGATATGATATCTCAGAAACGATTCAAGGAAGTAGGTGTCCCTGTTGATGAACTTTGTGAGAAGATTAACACGTATGATAAGTCGAGAAAATGAAAGTCCGATGGGCTATAAAGTTATCACGAATTTTCCTCGTGACGAAGTGACGCACAGAAATTTTCTCAGACCTCTGACAACTATGCGATGATGTGACTTTGGCCTTTTGCCACATCGTATGATACACGTTCCTCTTGAGGGTATATCTTTATCGTAAGTTTGGTAAATGTTGCGACCTCACAATTGGACAAATTGATCACCTAACGACTTATTGAAGTTCGTATAAAGACAACGATGTAGCTATGAAAGAAGATAAACTATATGTTCTAAGAATAAATTTTTCATTAATAATCAGGGGATTGCTTATTAAAATTTGTAAATTCTATTGCAAAACTTAAATTAGGACTGATGCAATGAAACCTTTTTATTTACGTTTATTATTATCAAGCATAAAAACCGATCTAAACTTAGATACAAAAAATCTCAAGTTCATTCATTTCCTTTGTATAAATGAGTGCACCTTGTTCCGTATTTAATGTGAATGTTTTGGACAAGTTTGTCGTGGCTTTTAAAGTAATAATCGTATTTCAACTCAGGGTAGATGTATATTAGGGAAATGTGGAAATTAAATTTCTTCCTGGTATTGTACAACTTCTGGGACGAAGCCAATAATTTGGATTTGGGTTTTCACTTAATGTGTGTGCAGGAAAAGTGGATTATATATTTATAGCCACATAAAGCAATTGCTTTAAGTATTTATTTGACGCAAATAGGATCGCTTCGTTTATGGGTATTCCTTTAAAGTCCTATATTCTACAACTGTAGATAGTTGAAAAAGTATGTATAAATACAATCAATCGATTTTTTTTCATTGACAATGACCTCATCTGACGCAAGGTAGGCAACTTGACAGAACTCAACGGAAGCGAAAAGTATCAAGTTCTAGCAGATCTTATATTATTTTTACTTAACTTACGCTTCGATTTTAAGACTCGTGTTCTGCTTTACAACAATATAGACGTGCACTTATAGATATGTATGTACAAGCGACAAATTCAAAGTTCGTACTTCCCCATGCCAAATTTGTTGCCAAATTCGTAGTGTTATTCATTTATTAAACGCTTTAATGTGAATACAAATATATCTAAATCGAAGGTTTCAATGCTTTCACAAAAATGGTTAACAATAACATGTGATGGCTTAGAGATGTAATGCATGTTAAATGATTCGGTCTTGAGCTTACCATTGGCGAGAGCGCCGTGCAGGGCTTTCTCCTTGTCTTCCATCATAGCGTGAGCAGTGCTAGCTCCTGGTGCCATCACTATCTTTCTCAAAGAAGGTCTCCTCACTAGCGCGACTATGTGCTTCACTCGGTGCTGCTGCTTCCGACGACGCGTGCGCACTCTATGGAGGCCTCCAGACGACTGGCCGCCGACACCGGCGCTTATCACGGATCGACCCTTATCACCGCCGCGGCAGTGATTGCCGACTAACCATATAATGGCGGAGTAGACTTTGCAATATATGAGCCAAAAATACAAGTACCAGTCCCCTCTGATGCTCAATATCGCCATTAACAGCGATCTGTAACAAAAACAAAAAAATATTAGACATTTTTATGCACGATCCCAAAAAGGATAGGTATGAAATTTTGTTTAAACTTTGCAGGCAATTTTTAAGAACTGGCACAAGATGATCGCAGAAGAATAAAGAACATTCTCGAACGCGTCGATGTATTTAATTTGAACAATGAGGCGATTGTCCTTTTGAATAAGCCGTATAAAGGATATTTTTAGCTCAACTCATTTAGAGCCTAATATTTCAGTGTTCTCATCGAGGACACAATGGAGATCATAATGATGAATGTATTGATATTGAAAATCTTTAATGAATGAATGAATAAATGTTATATTCCACACCAAAACATGATAAGAGAAAAGATACAGTACAAAATAGGCAGCCTTACCGGTAAAGATCGATCTCTACCAGGCAACCCGTGGTAAGGAAATAAGATACTACATAAAATAATGGAGCAATTTGACCCGATTGGCGTGTCTGAGTGAATACAGCAATGGTCTAAGGCGCCGGAGGGTGTGGGTTCGATCTCCACGAGTAGAAAATTATTATGTGACAAACATTGAAATCTCCTAATGTCTGGGTGTTAATTTATCAATAGTATGTATGTATTTACAACAAAAAATGTTTAATTATGTCTATATTGGTTATCTAGTTTCCATAGTACAAGCTCTGCTTAGTTTGGGCCTAGATGACGTAGTGTTAATAATTATCGCTGAATATTTATTTATTTATTTAGGAAATATCATCAAATTACTAAATATGAAGTATTGTAAGACACTTAGATGAAATCTAAGGACCGATTTACATATTAGACATAAGATTTTTGAGGAAATATGAATTCTATATCCAATTTTACTCCAAAATTAACTGCATGCAAATAAATTGCATTATCGTCCCTATTTTCATTAGTGAATCCGATGTTAAATAATAACTTCTAGAAGAATTGCTGCTACGCTTGGCACTTTTAGTAATGATAAGAATGTAAACAAGAAGGCGCGTATGGTAAGTAAAATCGACAAATGATAATAAGTGTCCATTAAAATATGCCGACCTCAAACAAACTTTTAGAATGAATGGAATTTGGTCTTGCAAAATTCTTTCCTAACTTTGTGCTACCGTCCGCCGAATTACGAGAGTCTAAAGCCCAGTTTCTATTAAAATAAAACGATTACGGACAGTACAATATCCTTAAGTAAGTCTAAAGCTACATATATCTATAATAAACGTGGCGTTAACATAACTACCAAAACTTGGTTCCGATTCCGCTCGTTGATGAAAACGATTCGTATCTCTTATACGTTGACGTTTCGTCGTTTATAGGAACCGGGTCTAAATTGCAAAATTACTATCCACCCAAAGATAAGATATCTCTTAGTTTTTAGTAAGACACGATACTTGGTAACAACCTTCGGTGAATAGATTATAGAAGGAAGTTCTTTTAATTAAAAGTCAATAACCAACAACTGAGTGTTATTAACATTATGTCAACACACGTCATTTACATAATACGTATGATTAAGACTTATTAACTTCATATTAATGACACTAAATAATAGTATGTGCTTTTATTTACTCATTTATACCTGCGTCGGACCCGATTTTTTGCAATTCTCAGAAAACAAGGCTTTTGGTAATCGACAATGAAACCTTAGCTGATTTTATTTACATAAAAACAATAATTAGAGTTTGAAATTTTCAATAATAATAGAAACAACGCATGTTACAACACATTTGAATTTTTTAATTTGTTATTTATTTATTTTTTATTTTATTTACATCAGAATGTAGAAAGATCCTTATTCCTTATCTCAATTCTGTACAATTAAACTTCAATTTTCACATTTGGCAATTTTATTGATTCTTTCGCCTTCATAATGATATTGTTTATTGTGATCATTATTATCTTAATTTATAAATGTTTACAACTTCATTCATAATTTTATCTTACTAATTATAAATGTGAAAGTTTGTTCGTGTGTTTAGATTTTTAAATCACGCCGCAAACATTGAATTTTATAAAAATATCGCACACAGATAGGCTAATATGTACAATAGGTGATACGGTATCGTTTATTGATTTGTAGAACCCGAATTAATCGCTAACAACAGGCAGAAATTTGTATTGAAAAAGCGTACTTACACCACCTATCAATTAGCATGTACCGTTTCAGAAAGTTAAGTGTATTTTGCTTACATAATTAAAGAAAGGGTTTTAAAAGCTTTAAAGAACAATTTCACCTGCAGCACGTAAATGTCAGCAAGAAAACAAGACTGGCATATAATAAAGCTCGTTTTGTGTCACATTTTAAAACATGTATATTCTGCAAACGGGCGACATGTTATTCCAGTTTTGTTGTCAAGTTGTTGTCTACACCAATATTATAAATAGGAAAGATTTGATTTTTGTTTGTTTGTTTTAAAAATTTCCGGTTTGTTTGAAAGGTTCCGAAATGATTTGACCAATTTGAAAAATTCTTTGACCATTGGAATCCTACATTATCCCTGATAAACATAGGTTTTATAACATTATGCTACGGCAGCAAAGCCACGCGCACACACGTATCACAATAAACAATGCGGATATAAAGATATGTAAATAGACAAACGTCAACAGAAAGCAAATGATAGTAACGTAAGAGGTTAGACCACGGCTACTGTTTGTTTCCTCTGCATTGGAATTACAATAATTAAAATATAGTATAGTATGATTAATGTACTTAACATTAAAATTTTATAAAGGATGAAACATTTGTGTTTTGTATTTGTATGTTTCTAATGTTTTCACGCAAAAACTACTAGACCGATTTCAAAAATATTTTCTCCATTGTTAAGCTGCATCTTCACTCAGTGACACGCTATATTATTGGCTATTATAGGTAACATTATCCTTCCGAAGCGAAGCCATAGCTGCACGGAACAGCTAATACATTGTTATTATAATTAAATATTAGATTAGTATAGTAAATATTGTTGTAACTTGTATAGTATTTAGTTGGATAACTAATCTACAATAATAATATCTCTTGATCCTCTCGATATTTTTTGTACCTACGCAATAAAGTGCTTATAATACGTCATAAATTCAGAATTGTAATATATAAGGATAAACTTTTTGTTAATGACTATCGAAGATTTAGGTATGCCTACATTACTTCAGCAAAACGATCCTAGATTATTACATTAAAAAAAATGCTGAATAATTAAAGCTATTATTAGTATCCACCCAAAACCCGCATAAAACAGTCATAACATTTAAATTGCAAATAATTTTACACTCGTTGCTGGAACATTCGCTTCGAATCTTCTTACATATGCTCTGCATACGGTGATAAAATAATGATAAATGTATCTGTATAGGTTATTTTATATTTATTGTTCTGTATATCTTGCTCGAAGGCAGATAACCCCAAACAGCCAAGAACCCAGAGCAGTAGCTTTCTATCCATTGGTTTTATTCTGACCTCGTACCAGAACCGGTCGTAACTGGATGTAGAATATTACAGTCACATTTAAGTTTATTATTTATTTCGTAATATTTGTGATGTTGAATTTGTGATACTGGCGCTCGGCTTGGGGGTAAAATTAGATAAGACGACTCGAATGGAAATGTCATGTTACGTAGGTACATGCGGTAGAGCCGTGGGTGCTTCTCTGTTTTTTTCCATTGTGCTCTAGGCTTATTACTTATATTTTGAGCACCCTATTGTGTACTGCACTTATAATGAGAATGGTTGTTATTAATGAATCTATTCACAACTATTAATGATTACGTATGAACATATCATTATAGCAATTAGCAAAAAAATAAGTTATCTTTAACTTAATTATTTTAATTAAGGGACATTACGTTGGTAGCGAAAAAAAATTAATTGAAACAATAATTAGTTAATTTACATGTTAATTCTATAGTCTTGAATTTTTTCTTTGAAGTTTATTGATTGTAAATTCGAAAAAAAAACAAACAAAAAAGTACATACCCGTGCCAGCAACTAAAGGGCTCCTTCGCAGTAATGGTCAGAGGATGTGTGCCTTATAAAATGAACCAAATCGTGGCGCATAGCAGTGCGCCCGTGTATAGCTATGAACGTTTCAATACACATTCGCAATAAGTCCGAAGAGACGTAAAAATCCAATTTGTTAACTAAAATTCGCCCCCAACATCTCACTGGGAATATTACACAGTAGTTATACAGTTTCGTGCCGTCCTCAATACCGCTCAAATGAAACGACGATATGGTATTGCCACACGTCGCTATTTCACTCCAGACCGTATTTTGCTCATTTTAAAGATTATTTAAATGATTTTATTCGTAATTGTGCACCTCACTGCCTTAATTAACGCAGAATGTAATCACAACTGCAGTAAAAGAATAACAACGTAGTGCACTTGGAGCTTGGTGAGTGCTTGCAGCGGCGAAAGCAAAATATGGAATCGAACGGACGGGCGAACGTACCGAGTAAACGCACAAACTGGCATCGGATAAAGTCGATGGGTGGTCGGACCACTTCGACTGCGACATCAACGTCGCAGATGGAGCAGAGAACACTATCTCCATCCCTGTCCCGCGGAATAAGCTTACAAAACAAACAAATAAACTTGCGACGTAAACAAACACGAGGCATCCTTTCACTTAAGTCGATGTCCGCTACAACAAAGAGGTTATGCGATGCAGAGACGGGAGTATTGCGACCTAATTTTAAGGGTATGTAATAACTAAGTACCTACGTATATATCTTTTTTAAATGCCTTCATCTCAAAAAAGACTATGTAACTTTGTTCTCGAAGGATAAAGGTATTTTTCTAAAAATGCATTGTCGATGGCAACCATTATCTTTGTAAAACTAGCCTCAGGTGACTGAATTATCCAAAAAACATGACCAAATTCCAAACCTGCGTTTTTACTTCCATGTCATTTTATAGTTAGTTTCAAATATATTTTGAAGCTAACCAAAACTCATCTTTATACAAAGCGAGGCTACGGGCCTACGAAAAATTCAATGTTATCATTTTATCTATCAACCTTCGCCTAATTCAATTTTCATGAAAAAAACGTCCCACTATTGAGGTTACTTTGAGTATAACAATACAAGACACCAGTACCTATACTCGTTTATATCCTGAACACAAGGTCAATAAGATATCACATTTTCTAGTGTCGTGTGTGTTATCTTGTTAAGTTATATTGTATTTCATTTTAATACTTCTATTTATATTTCAAACATCTCTAAGAAGATAAATGTACCTAATAAGTACATGCACTACTTTTCATGCAGGTGACCCAATTTTCCGACGTGTTTAATTCTTATCTCGAAACGACATTTGCGTTAATGAATTACAATCTTAAGAACATACTTTTCTGTAAAGCATGAATAAAAAAAAGAATTAAATAGGAACTAGGTGGTAAATACTAAATACTACTGATTCGGCCAATAAAATATCATATTATAGTTGCAAGATATAATAAAATCCACATTGATATAAGGATATATGGATAACAAACTGACTGTACAATGAAAGTTCATCGTGTATCTTGAATTTCCATGTAAATTTGAGGAACAAAGACGCTTATACAGCGTTACAAAATGTGATGAAATTAAAGCTCATGAAAAGACCAGACTTATTTTGCCCTAAAAGCTCTTGATAGAAAAACTTGCATTAAAGTTCCTAATACTTACATAGTTCAACTAATATATGTAATTGATAACGAAGATTCGCATTATACCTACTTAATATTTTTTATTATATACAAGTTATTCAGAGCGACCATTGTCTAGTATTACCTACAACGTTTATATTTATATTAACAGTAACAATGGAATATTATATTATTACTTCCCAGTTTTTTAATGTTAGGAGAGGAAAGCTGAGCGGTAGTTTAAACTAGCGAAGACTACTGTACTTAAGTCAACGTTGATCATTTACTGTTAGTATTCAGGAATATCAAGTTATTCTAATTATTTAAGGATAACCATGGGCATCAGTCAACAGTCTCTAATTAGAGATCAATTGATCATTATTGTATAATATATGAACTATAGTCGTTCGTCGTTGTTTATCATCCTTATGAGGTTAGAATCAAAGATACTTTTAATTTGTCTAAATGTTGCATGATAACTAGTTATGACGCAAAATTGTATGATACGAACGCAACCTCATTAATGCTACTCGGTGCCGTAAATAGTCTTTTCTGCACCCTGAACAAACAGCTATAACTGCGCCCTAGTATGCTCTAGTTAAAAAGGGAAAACGGTGTATGACGGAAAAGCACTGCGCCCGACTTTTACGATTGTCTGATATTGTCCCCGATTTTATATACACATGTGGCGTCACGTGACGTCACGAGGATCCTCCCTTTTCGTTGGAGGAATAATACCATCCTCCACACACATTTCTCGATAAATCATAATTGACTGGTTAAATCATATTCGCAATGTAAATGGAACTACACATATACATAATTTTTCTTTCATCAAGGAAAATAACTGATTATCCTCAGCTGTATAAAAATGTATGTTTTACAAACACGCTTGTGTTATTAATTCATAGCGTAGTCGATGACGGCGTATAATCGTGGTTATCCTTGAAGCGAAGATGTGAATTGTGAATCATACAGATAGGTAAGTACACCTGTAATTGCCCTTATACCATCATTACTCAAGTCTTGTAGACAACAGTAGTGATGTCTTGTATATGAGCCTTGGATAAATCACGGCAAGAAAATGTTGTGTAGCTTATCGAATAAATTGTGATCTTTATGTTTTACGCATACAAACGCAAGAAATGCAGTAACTTAGAATCAATGTTGTTTGCGTTTAGTGTGTGAGTGTCTAGGTGAGCAAAACTAATTAAAAATCCAAAAAATAGTATTATCACCAAATACTTTATTATTATAGTCTTAGATGCACCTTTTCAATGCAATAATGTATGATGAATATGTTTATGTGTTTAGCAACCACTGTACTTAGCTAAATGATATGCTAACTTGGAATTTATATTGTAAACATACATGTTCAAAATTGTGAAACTGTTAAAAACAAGGTATCCCAGTGTAGGAGTAATCCTATAATTAGTGCCAATGTTTCTTTTATTACAATAAATTATTCTTATTCTAAATTCTAAATTAAAAAGATATTTATTGTATAAAATGGGTTCGTTTCTATTTCCTTTCCCTGAATTAAAGCAATAGTAATACCTATGATTATAGTTTTTATAACTAAGGTCAATGCCAACTGAGGACCCAGAATAAGAAAAAAGTCACCAATGTGTTCCTTTCACCTAATCGCTTGAATTAAAATTCATTGCGTGTAAACGCAGATCTCTGTTCACTTCAGTTAAGATGCGAAACAAAGCAATCTAAACCGCAAACAGTTACTATTTTTTGCATTTATTATCCACGAGATTATTTGCAACAAATCGCCTGTTAACTTCATTCTCTTAAAGATCTCTGATTTATATATACTTGCTAGATGTGTATAATTTATATGGTTATTATATTACTACCGATTGCATAAATAACCGTTATTTTATCATTGGTGACACTGGCATGTGGGTATATTTAGAATTAATAAGGTGTTAAATATTGTACTGACATGAAATTGAGATTACTCTTCCTGTTCGGTAAGTACCTTCTTGTTTTTTATAACTTGATCAAACAGGATTGGAAACTTAGCTTAGAGTTATTATGGAAGTAATCATTTGATACAGGTTTTGGATTCATCGAGAAATCTACCTAACATATATACTATAGGTGAATGTATTCCAAGAAAATTAATTCACAATTATTGTATTCATTTTCCTTACCATTCCATACTTTTTAATAATGTATTTTATATTAACATTTAAATTCGCAACAATGTTTTTTTTTCCAACGAATATATCGATTAAGCGCAGTATAATTACAGTGTAGTATTCCATAATTATTAGAACTCATAAGTTATCTTACTGATTCTTACTTTGTTAGTAATAATATTATAAATATGAATATTTGGAAGTTTGATTGTCAATCATGTCCCAACTACTACACGGCTTTTGAGGATTAACTGGATGAGTCGATAAGATACCTTGTATTGACTTAGGTAGGTATATACCCTGAGTCGAACATGGGCGGAACCTAGTTTACTATATTTTTGTCTGCGGTCAGCGGCTAACAATACAAAATTTTAAAAAATCCATTCAATTTGTATCTATTTGCGATTTCTTTAGGGCCATGCTGACATAATTTTAGTGATTAAGTACTAAAATTAAAGTAATGTTTATTGCCTGCCACAGAACTTAATATTTATCATTTAAAATTCAATTGAGAATCATAATTTAAACTATAAAAACAATTTAATGGCCAAATTTTGTTTAAAAGTACTTTGGTCTAAAAAAATAAGTTTAAAAGTAGTTTGTTTGGTCCATACCAAACGAACACATAACGGAAATGGCTATCTTTTATAATTTAAATACTAACGCAATAAGAAAGTAGTATAAAAGTTTTATTTTTTAAGAAATTTCTTGATCAAAAAACTAAGGCCACCAATCCTCAGTCTCAAATTATCGCAAATCTTGGTTCTTGAACGCAACTGAAAACTTCATTGACTGAAAAACTGTCAAGTGTCAAACAGTAAAAAAACTCAAACTTCATATTTGATAATCATAATCGCAAATCGCAATATGACAATGAGTCATATACAATAAAAAAAATCATTTCTCTGTACTGGTATAATTTATATTGAATGTAATGACTACTATTTTACCGTATACCTGAAATAAAAAAATGTTACTTATGTTATGAGTATATTTTAATAAACTTAATACAACATATTTCCACCTATTCAAATGCTAACTAGGTCAATTTCAATGATACTTTTAATACAGAAATATCTTGATTGCCTAATGTGTTATTGACACCAAACCCGCTACGATTTAAAAATCTGTTGAGGTAAACAAAGAATCCTTTGTATTGAAATGAATTAAACATAGGCTTGATTTAAACCATTAATTCTTTTTCATTCCAGTTGCAATGATGAGTGAAGGAAATTCAACACAATCTATCAACCTGGAGAATTGGATGAGAGAACTGCCTGAACAAATAAAAAATGTCCCATTTATATATTTAGCTATACCAGGTACTTACTTATTTTTTCTATCTTATTATTCCATATCTGAGTTATTAAGTTTTGATATATATACTTTATATTATTTTGGTTTAATATTATTAAATGCATTGCTACAGTAATTAGTAGAAATAATTTTGTAGTAGATAATAAGACATGCATAGTATTCCTTTTATTTTTGTTGTTTTCAAAATATTTTTATAATTATTTAACATTTTAAAATAATCTTTAAGGTAGCCATGATTCTATGACATATGGAATAACTAGATCAAGTGGTTTAGCGCCGGATGCTGAACCAATGCTCAAAAGACTGTATCCATTGTTCAAAGGTACGATATTGCGATGGACAATCACTCAAAGTATAGACGCCTACCAACAACTTGTCATAGGCATTAGGTATATCATCTATTATTTTACATTTTGAGTATTTACCACTTTCTATCATTGCTTTCCAAGTCCATTTTAGAATTTTTATATCATTAAGATGTTTTTCAAATAAAAGGGATGTGCTTCTGCAATCATGTCATGTTCAGATTTTTTTTAATTATTTATACCTATGGAAACTTGAAATAATTAGGGGATATACAGTAAGCAGAGGGGAAGCTGATGGTATGGATATAAATTAAAAACCAATGATATTTCAGGTGAATTGAATATGTAGAATTTTACACCCTACAAGCGAATTATAATAATAATTATATTTACTAATATTTTATTGGAATATATTAATTATAAAGTCGCAATTAATAAAAAAGATTTTTAATGGGTTATCTGTCGTATTGGCTCTACTCCATTCCCTTGATATCCTCTAATTTTTCAAAGTTTATTTAGATAAACACCAAGTATATATCAGTTCATTCATTTTATATTTATTGTTCTGATATAAAAGGAGGTTAGGTATGTTTTATTATTAAACAGTTTATTTATCTTTATCAAACCAAATTCCAGATATTTGGATCTGAGGCTTGCTACAAAGACAGGAGAAGAAAGCTTCTATTTCACCCATGGAGTATATGCAGGAGAAATTACACAACCTCTTCAACAGATAAAGCAATTTGTGGACACACATCCAGGAGAAGTAAGATTTCATTAATAAATTTAGGTAGAAGATAAACTACCTATTTCAATATGATCTAAGATTCAATATTGAATATCATATTAGTTCTATGAATTCCAGAGAATGTTAATTTGTTCATTTTATTTAGGTTCCTGCTTCTGATTAGCTTCCGAAATAAAAATTTTGTATGATTCAAATATTGATTTTAATCCCTAAAGTTAGAATGCAGGACATACACACTTTAGGGTGTTGTGTTAAAAAGACATGTTAAGACATGAAAAGGGCATGCAGCACTCTGCACTGCTATTTGCTGCTTAATAAAAATTTAACATCAACCTAATGCTCTGATCGCATTCCCATTTATAATAACAATATATTATGTAATATTTCCAGGTTGTCATCCTAGACTTACAACACTTTTATGGATTCACTGCTGATGATCATCAGAAATTAATGAGATATTTGCTTAATATGTTTGGACCTAAACTTGTTCCGAGGCAACCAGACCTGCAACATATTACATTGAACACACTTCAAAGATTGGGACAACAGGTATTTATAATAAAAGTTGTATTTTACCCATCCCTGATAGACATATAATGTAAAACATCATAGAAAATAGGACTATAAATTCACCTAAATTTTCATAGGCACATGTACAAAATGTTTCATGTTTGTTCCCTTCACATCTACAACACACAGGACATTGTCTATAGCAGATGTTCCCGAAGTGTGTGTCTCGACACCCTGAAGCATAGCAGGAAGTATACAGGGGTGTCGCAAGGACTTCATTGCTTTCCCTCCCTATTTCCCGATTATTTGTCTATGACCTATTTATTTTTTTATGTATGTTACCGCATACCTCCATAATTTATGGATTGATGTGGATTCGAACGAGTAGTGTCCGTGTGATTTGTTTAAAGTGTGATCATCCATATGGAAAATATTCCAGGGAAATCAACAGTACAAGTTATGCGGTTAAGTTTTAATTAGTAGGTCACTGAAATAGTAATATTTTTGCCACATAGAACTGACCTCCTCACACTACAAAGTAGGAAATAACTATTATGTCATTTTTTAAATCTATTCAAAGTCAGTGCAATATCTTGTTAAATTATGTAAAGGCAGTGACTTTATTATTTTTTACAGGTTGTAGTTGTATACCGCCATCAGTCTGTATACGCAAGTGGAGAGTTCTGGCAACCACAAATGTTACCATCTCCGTGGCCCCAACAGGACAGTATAACTGGTTTACTGGAGTTCCTCCACAATGTGAAACGTCATCCTGGCATGGGTTTTGTGCACCAAGCTGTTTTGACGCCTACGCCTGCTTTTATTTTATTTAGGTATTGATCTTTAAACACTATTTTTATACTAGGATATAGGATATAGCACAGCGCATTAGTCATGGTCTATATTGTATTTAAAACCCTTTATTTTGTCTTTTACTAAAAAAGAAAATTAATGTAATCTAACATTTATATGAAAAAATATCAATTATGGCAATAATATATTTTTATATTTTCTGATCTTTTTTGATATAAAGTAAATAAAATACTATTAAGCTTTATAAATTTTTAACATATCCATTCTTCGTAATCCTTGAAAGAAATAGATAATGTTAATTATGTCACTTAGAACAACAACCGCAATACAAAACACAATTTTAACTTACAGATGGATATCAACGTTGCGAGAAAAATGCGCAAAGCCTGTTAAAAATGAAGTTTATCCTAAACTCGCGGAATTCACTCCGGGACCAATCACGCATTCCCAGGGACCAGCTCCGGTCAATGTTGTAATTGCAGACTTTGTAGACTTAGACAACGCCATTTTTTCTAAAACTATTATACAACTCAACTTCAAGCTTCTTAAAAACAATATTGAATACCATAATAAAGGGTAAGATAAGTTATGAGCTAATTAGATTTAATCAGCAAAAACAAACCAAGTACCTGCTATTTTAAGTTTTTTACGTATTTTTTGCAACCAAATGTGATATTTTAAGATATTATTTGTATTAAAGCCTAATTACATAATCATTGTCCACCTATACATATATTGATATATTTATATGAAGTGCCTTAAATAAAACGCCTTTTTCAAAACAATTTTTAATTTCACTATCATCAACACAATTTGAAAATCACTGTCCAAAGATTTTATTACAAAATTCGTCTAGCTTGAGCCTCTCGCACAAATCTTTGAAAGACCAAGTTTTATTTTTAAGATCGGGACAATCGGGATTGTTCAAAGCAGAAAATAGGTTATCGGACAATTCATCTGAAATTTCTATGATTCTACAAATTTTGTCTAATTTAGCCAGATCTTCTATAGAATTTGTTAAGTCCGTAATGTTAATGATTTCAGATTTCCTCTCAGTAAACGAATTTTCGGAATCAGTAGCACTAGCGCTGTCTAATTTGTCATAAATATCTGTTTTATCTTTTATTTGTGGAGCGTCGTCATTGCAATTGGGAGGTTTTTTAGACATAACATCAACTTTGCTCAAGGTATATTTACCTAAGACACTTTCTAAAACTCTATGCTTTGTTTCAAAATTATTAGCCATCTGTTTACAGGATATATTACTCGATTGATTGCAATCTTCTTTTAAATTTTCTAAACAAGGCTCGGTGATGTATTGATTGGACACGTTGGTATTGACAGTAACACAAATATTATCGATTGTAAATGTTTTATTTAAGTCTGTCTTTGAGGTACATTCAATTGTAATATCTTGCTCTGTATTCTTATTGGAATCTTTATCTTCATTTGATTTATTACTCAGTAATTCCAGCACGCTATGTGTCGTATCACTAAGTTCGTTTAAAAATTTACCTATAGCTGGAGGAGAAAAGTCACTATCTTTTCTTTCAAAATTTTCATGAACAGAATGTTTTTCTGATATATTAATAATAGGAATGTCGTTTTTTACATCTTTGGCCCCAGAATTGCATATATCTGAAGTTCTACAGAGTAAGTGCGACATTTTATTACGTGATATAATTGCATCCATTGAAGATTTTTCAAAAAAATCGCCCGCTTTGACTGGTTGTAATATATTAACAACGTTTTTATCAGGAAATGCGTGTGTCATACAATGATTATGTTCGAATATCTTTTTAAAACTACTATTTTGATTACAATCTCCTCCCATTGGACTGTTCATTGTTATGCCAGCAAGCACTTTATTATCTTTTACTTCCATATTATTGAAGTTAATTTTGTCTTCTTTGGATTTTTCTAATGGCACCTTTTCTGCTATGGATGTATTAGTTTCGTTAGTTTTATTTGTGCTATGGCTTGATTTTTTTAGCAAATCTTCGGTCATGTTAACCATTTTAGAAAATTCTTCTTTTACTTTTTGCAAATGTTCTCTATTTTTTATGTATTTATTCCTTTCAGCCTGACTAGGCCCTAAAGCCATGCAGCTTTGAAAAAACGCACTCGTATTTTGTCGTTGGGGATTTTTATTAACTTCAGTATCGTTCCATACTTTAAATATTTCATTTGTTTTTTTAATAACGCGACCTAAAGTTGTCTCATTTGTGGCCGAGTTTCTACACGCCAAAGTATTTTTCGTAACAGAAGGTCGGAACGGTAATTTGATTCTAAAGCCGGTATCTTGGGATGCGCTGTATACCATGTTAGGAAAAACGTCGTAACCACAATGTCTAGGAACGAACATACTCTTAGTACTTTCTGTTGTAGTTCCTCTGGATGTCGTAGATAGAGTATGAGTTAGCCTCGACAAAGGAGATGTTAAATATTGATTTTCAGAAAAAAGTAATATATCGACAACGCGGCACGCGTATGAATGTTCATTTTCATACCAACATACTAGTTTATAGAAGTTTGGTGACAATTGCAAACTTGAATTGGAATCGAGTACGCAAGAATGCTCTTCTCCAAGGAAATCTGAAGATACCGATTCTTCGTTGGAAATTGTTATTATGTTCTTCATATTCATAGTGCTGTATTTTTTGACACATCGAATAATTTCTTGCAAGGAAGATTCCATATTTAATCTACAGTGGATGACACGAATATTATATATGCACAATTGAAAAATAAACAATTAATATTTTTAAATAAATAGTGAGTAATTATGTACTGCATTATTAAGTTAGCGGTCCTATTATTTAAAGATATTGAGACATAGTACCTTATAGATATATCCAGAACAGAAACATTGACGATGGGTACCCTAAATGCAAGGCCAGAGAGCTTGTCTTTCACCTGAGGAATTATTTTGTTCAGTGCTTTACAGGCTCCTGTTGCAGCTGGTATTATATTTTGGTGAATGCTTCTGTGATCTCGCCAGTGCTAAAGAAATATGCTATGTATTAGAAAGCCGGCTTTAAAAGTTCACCCTGTACCTGTACCGGTTTTCTGAGCCAAATTCTAAACTGTAAGTGATATCAAAAATGCTGAATGGAGCCAAGGCCGATTTCGGCGAAGTAAAACATCCGATTTTTGAAAAATTGATGTATCGAGCTAGGTTCCGTTGATTTTACAGAAAAATAAAAATTCTGCATAATTTCACCGATCGATAGTACTCCTAGATAGATTAAATTCAGTCTAATTAATAACTTTTTGCAAAGGCTAATCTTGAGGAAACTCCTTATCTTTGAACTTGCTTTAATTTTTTTCATAGATTGTATGGAGCACTATGGAGTACGCGTATTTTATTATGAAAATGCCAAGTTGGGGTATTAAAAAGCCACAAATTAATCAAAAATATAAACATAACACAAGACAACATACCTTTCCACGCAAACACAATCCATCCAACGGTTTTAAAGATGGCGTCATCGCATGTATGCTGGTGATGAACCCCTCCGAAACGCCGAAGTTGTCCTCCAATATTTTTATTATTGGCGCCAAACAGTACAATGTACTTGATGCGCATGAAATCACCTTTTGTTCTAAACAAAATGAGCAGTTTATTTTGTGTGAGTGTATCATGCGGTTCACCTGATGTTACGTGACTGACCGCAGCCTATGAACATCTACAAGTGTTGCAGATGCCTTGTCAGCTTAAAGGAAGGGGAGAGGATTAATGAAAGGAAATTGGGAGAGAAGTAGAACAGGATGGGTGAGGAATATGGTGGGAATAAAGGCCACCTGACGAAACACACTCTGGGGTTGGAAATTACATCGGTGCGAGCTTGGCCCAGTCGTGCAATGCTCGGCTCCCACTCTTAAAATAGTAAAATTTTTGTACATAGTATGTGTTATGTTTAAATTCCTATACTTCTTTCCTGATCTTTTCCCATTTTCTAAAAGCTGGCAAGGCATCTAGGACTTGGGATACTTTAAAGTTTACAGTAGACTAGTAGACTAGACTAGGTGCTTACCATGAGATGATTGCTTATTTGCTCTATCATAAAAAAATATTTTGTAATTACGTAGAGTTCTGACTTAATTAATAAATTACGAGATTACTAGGGATTTTGATAAGCCATTGGTTTAATGGAAGAGGGTAACGATCCCATAAGATAAAATCACAACAATACTAAAATTATATTTTAATGTATTATATTCTTTTGTTCAATATCAAAAGGTTAAATTATAAATAAAAATTTATCTTCAACTCAATATCAGAAAACAAACATCTTTTTGTTTATAAATTTAGGCAAGCGTTCGTACATTATTCATGATATAGTTTA
Organism: Phoebis sennae; assembly: GCA_001586405.1. Classification (NCBI taxonomy): domain Eukaryota; kingdom Metazoa; phylum Arthropoda; class Insecta; order Lepidoptera; family Pieridae; genus Phoebis; species Phoebis sennae. The sequence continues at coordinate 548,156 of LQNK01000077.1, forward strand.
TAGAAGAATGTTATGCATAAAATTTACGTACTCATTATCATCACGAATAATATGCAATTATAGTCGTTAAAGGGCACGCGATTCCTTCTAGACGAAAATGTGTACCTAATAATTATGGTAAGACTAAAATCTTATGAGGGGATATAAGGCTGCTACGCCCCACTCTTTTATTGCTGAAATGTTATGCGACAGAATTACCCACCTATCGGAAGTTGTAAATTCTGCCATCAATAGTAGTTAGTAGTTACTATGTGTATAGTCTACTGTACAAATATTTGAAGCATCAAATGTTATTTTAACGCAACACCTAGCTTAATCCGGTACCTAAGCCTACAAGCTTACATTTTTTTCCTTATATCTTCTCTTAATCTACTAATTTATACATCTACGTTGTAAAAAAAGTCATTTACCTATACTAATCATGTCTTCATTTACGCCTACAATGAGCATCGGTATGTCAATGCTGGGCGCTGTAACTATCACACGTTTCACTCCTTCACATTTGAGGTGCCCCTAAAAAATAAGGTCGAATTTAGAACCTCCTCCTTTTCTAGACAGTTGATTAAAAATAACGATTAGCTATGGATTTTTTTTTGTTATTGGTAAGTAGAATTACAAAAAAATAATGGTTTCTCTGTATAAGGCTGTTTGGAACTCGAATTCACGTACAAATTTTTTTTAATCGGGTGTAACACACACATCCTTTTTGTGAACTAGTTCCGCGCATGTACAAATGCATATTAGGATTTTTTGAACCAAAACGTGCATTTCACCTTTACAACTACCAATTTTTTGTGTAATAAATAGTACATTTATGGCATAAGGGGGGCACACGAGCAGACGAGTCACCTGATGTTAAGTGATCAACGCCGCCCATAAACGCCCACAAGTTAGGAAAACTCGTGGGTGCGATGCCGGCCTTTCAGATAGGTGTACGCTCGTTTCTTGAAGGTGCCCAAGTCGTATCCGTTTGGAAATACCGCATGTGGAAGTTGGTTCCACAAGGTTGTAGTGCGTGGCAAGAAATTTCTGCGGAAACGCACAGTGGACGATCGCCAGGTATCGAGGTGGTGTGGATGATATTTTAGTCTGTGGCGAGAGGTCCGATGGTGAAATTCCGCGGCAGGTATTATTCCAAACAGCTCCTCAGAGCACTCCCCGTGGTATATGCGGTAGAAGATGCAAAGAGATGCAACGTCTCTCCGCAGAGCCAAAGAGTCCAGCTGATTGGTAAGACTTGGGTTGTCAACAAGTCGAATTGCTCTGCGCTGAATACGGTCAAATGGATGTACATATACTTAACGAAACAACACTCAATACAAACATAGAATTGGAACGAGTAAAAAGAGGCCTTATCACTCAGTAGCGATCTCTACCAGACAACCCTGAATACGGAGCGTATATTTTATTTACAGTTATATTCATTATTTTTTAAATTGTTACCTACTTGAATTTTGGGGGATGGGCGTATACATGACGCAACGACGAAAAGCTATCAATTTGACCCCTTGTTTTTTAACAAAGTGGGTGTAGCAAGTTTATCTTATTAAATACATAGATAACATTTGTAGATAAGTCTGTTTTGTTTAAGGAGATTTTGACCTTAGTTTAAAATAAACAAATGTTACGAAACTTCGAGTATGCAAGTGCTTCATTACTCAACGTTCGTCCTTTACAAGACAAAATTACTCAATCAACATCTAGTTCTTTATAACACAAATATTTGTTTCTATTTTCACAATAGAAATGGTAATTGCGTCAAATCTTTTTGTTTGAGTAATATACTAATTTAACAAAATTATTTCGCGGCCTCGCTCGCGTTAAATTCGGGTTCTATGTATCAATTATATAGCAACTTAACGTCTAATTCTGATAATAGCCTATCTGTATACAAAATTTCATCAAAATCCGTTAAGTTGTTACGTCGTGATTGAAACACAATCATGCAAATTCCACATAAATAATAAAAGTACGAAAGGTACTCCATGAAAACCCTGTAAATAATGGAAATTGAATTCGTATGAGATACCGAGGCCTTTTCCAGGCTAGTAAACATGCCAGAAGCTTCTACAACATACTGAACGTTGACACTGGACCATGGAATGTTCATCGGTAATTTTTCATGAAAAATTTTGATTTTTTTACCTGTAATTGAAAATATATATTCAATAACTAATATGAAAATACCAATTACACAATAAAACGTATGAAAACATACCATTGATACTTATTTCATTTTCACAAAACAAAACGGTGCCTGGAAATTTGCCATGAGTAGAATCAAATTTAATGAGATAACAAATATATTCAATATTAATGGCTGGGTCATTGATAGCTACCACCTAAAAATATTGTAATTTTAGCTTTAATTTGTTGTTTAACATTAATTTTTATAATTTGAAGAAATATTAATTGTTACAAACTTCGAAGTCAGATCTTTGAAAACAAGTCCTGAATATAACCCTGCCAATCCGACCAAATCCATTTATTCCAAGCTTTATAACCATAACCAGGTTTTAAAATTGTTGTATTCATTTATAAATTTAGGTTCTACGTAAAAATATCTCAAATTTCTATTAAATTATGAATGAGATAAAAAATTGAAGTTTGAATGTCCCGCTGAAAGTGTTAAATACAGATAAGTGAAAAAATATATATTTTAGTCGAAGAAGAAACTAAATAAGTTATCTGTGTTTTCTATATCGCGAACGGCGAACCGCGGCTGCCCGTCCTTCAGCTGACATTTCATTACACCATCTTGTCGGGTGTGTGCGGCTTGTGATATTTCTGAATTTTTTCGAGTTATTCCAGTAAGTAGACGTTTATTTTTGATTACGACTTAATATTTTTTCATTAATTAGGGTCCCCATTTATTTCTGAATAGTAATGTTTATTTCAATTTTGTTCTAATATTTTGCGTCATACTTTACACGTAGGTTGTTTGAATCAGAAACGCCTTGTCTTAACAAATTAACGTTTTTGTATTTAGATTTACACATACATTATAGTTGTGTAGCTATATACCAAATTTATAGCTGATTCTAACATCATATCTTCCATTTCTCATTTAATTACAATGTGACCTTAATTTGACCTCTATATGCCGGTATATGAATCTCAGATCTACCTAGGTATAAAATGAAAGTACCTATAGATTCTCTTAAAAACAGGTATAAAAGAACAGAAGGGTCATATTGAAAGTCAAATATAATCTGTTTTTTTAATTAAAATTCGAATATACAAAAACTAATCCAATAAGAAAATATTGTGCTAGTAACTTTTTTTTAAATTTCATATTTTATAATACAATGAAGTCACAAGTAATATAAACTCATAATAATTATTTTATTACAATAATTTTATAAGAAATATATCAAAATTGAAGAATTTATATTTTATTTACAGAAAACATGTCCAAAATCGGAATCAACGGATTTGGCCGTATTGGCCGTTTGGTGCTTCGCGCCTCTGTCGAGAAGGGAGCTAAGGTTGTAGCTATCAACGACCCCTTCATTGGTCTGGACTACATGGTGTACCTGTTCAAGTACGACTCCACCCACGGACGCTTCAAGGGCACTGTTGAGGCTGCTGATGGCTGCCTTGTTGTCAATGGAAACAAGATTGCTGTCTTCTCCGAGAGGGACCCCAAAGCCATCCCTTGGGGCAAGGCTGGAGCTGAATATGTAGTTGAATCTACTGGTGTCTTCACAACAACAGACAAAGCATCCGCTCACTTGGAGGGTGGTGCTAAGAAGGTCATCATCTCTGCTCCCAGTGCTGACGCCCCCATGTTTGTTGTTGGTGTAAACCATGAAAGCTATGACCCATCCTTCAAGGTCATCTCTAACGCATCTTGTACAACCAACTGCCTTGCTCCCCTTGCCAAGGTCATTCATGACAACTTTGAAATTGTTGAAGGTCTCATGACCACTGTACATGCCACCACTGCTACCCAGAAGACTGTTGATGGACCATCTGGCAAGCTGTGGCGTGATGGCCGTGGTGCCCAACAAAACATCATTCCAGCAGCCACTGGTGCTGCCAAAGCTGTAGGCAAAGTTATCCCTGCTCTCAATGGCAAGCTTACTGGTATGGCTTTCCGTGTTCCTGTCCCCAATGTCTCAGTTGTAGACCTCACTGTCCGCCTTGGCAAGCCTGCCAGCTATGATGCTATCAAGCAAAAGATCAAGGAAGCCGCTGAAGGTCCCCTCAAGGGCATCTTGGGATACACTGAAGATCAAGTTGTATCAACTGACTTTGTGGGTGACTCTCATTCCTCAATCTTTGATGCTGCTGCTGGTATCTCTCTAAATGATAACTTTGTCAAGCTTATCAGCTGGTATGACAATGAATACGGATACTCCAGCCGTGTCATTGATCTGATCAAGTACATCCAAACCAGGGATTAAATAGCTGTTATAGATTGAGATGTGATTGTACTGTCGAGATTAGCGACGCTTATATTTTTAAGTTTTAAGTATAGATGTGTATTCTAAATTATTATTATGATGCTACTTTGACAGTAGTGTGTATGTGTAATTTATAATTTCGCTATTATAATATTTTATGTGTAAAGTGCAGCACTATAATGTCAAAAAATAAACTCAGATTAAGTGCAAAATGAGGTTGTTTGATTTAATCAAAGAAATAAAATGTATGCCTTATGTCCTTGATAAAATATAGAACTTAGAATTATTACCAACTATAAATATTCATAATAATTAAAATTCTGATTCTTCTTTGGATGTCTTGAATAATACTATTTTTATTCCTTACATTTGTTATTGTTTAACGAAATTGATATTTTGGAAACTTAATAAAACATTGGAACAAAGTGAAATTTCTATTCAATACGTTTTATGTTTTTGCATAATGTTGAGAGCATCAGAGCTTGTCTTTTATTTAACAAGAGCCATTAGAAATTGGCACGCCCTCGAGTACGTTCTTGGCACGTATTTCGAACGAATGTTGAATTGAAAGATACGCGGAGTAGATATTGTAATATAGCATTCAATCTTATATATTATCTATCCTTGAATATTAAAACAACGATGGAGGAGTGGTTCCCTAGGGGCTTAGTACCTAGATAATTGTCTCGCAATTGAAATGATACTTTAATCTGATGGATGATAAGAGCTATCGCCTTGTAAGAATGTGTATACGTTTCCCAGCAAATTACCTTAAATTTTAGTATAACGACAAAAAATAAAAATAACCAGTCTTTAAGTGGCGAAGAAATAAGCTAACTCTCGTGTTAATACCCAAGTGAAATTCGAAAGAAGGTACGTGTCTGTGCCTTGGCTCTTGCCAGATCGAGATTTCTTATTCTACGACTCGAACCCCAGACCTCGATTGTAACACTAACATACAACCACTACATCAACGGGCCGGTTACAGCATAATAAATTATACAAATTAAAATGAATAATGTTGTTATTTTTATATAGTCTGTATTTTTCTTATATCATTTCTGTATATTCTGTATTTTATAATAATGGCCCCGGGTACGTCGGGCAGCTGTCAATGACATATTCGTTTGCTTCGTGTAAATTTGTGAAGTTATAATTTTAAATCCGTTTATTTATTATTGAATATGGTTTATATCAACAGATAATGAGTTTTTGTATTTTGTGGTTTAAAGGCAACTAACTGTATAAGTGAACAAGATTAAATAGTTGTGAATACTTTATAATGGAGGATCTCAATTTGACAGAAACCGAGATGAGATATTTCGGTGATTTGTTTTTATGTTGCGATGAAGAATCCAACGGGAAAATACCTATACTCAAAGCGACAGAACTTTTTAGATCATCAAATATACCGAATGATGTTTTAAGACAGGTATGTGGAATTTGTTTAACGAGTTATTAACAATGTTTGAAATAGGGTTTCGATAAATAATGTTTCTAATTTTGCTTTCAGATAATGGATATAAGTGTATCGCCTAACAATAGTACATCATTAAATCATATGAATAGGAAGCAATTTTATTCGGCCCTAAAACTTATAGCAGCCCATCAAACTAATATGACACTGAAACCAGAGTTATTGTCAACACCTTTAGATCTTCCTTTGCCGAGGTTCACCTGGGCCCTGAACTCTGATGCTAATGCAGACCTAATACAGTTATCTAACTCCCCAAAGGAACAGCACATTTCAAAACGAGAGAGAAATTTTGTTGAAAGGAATCTAGGTGCATATGAACCAATTAGAGTGTCATCAAATTTGTCAGATAGTGATGTGCCCCAAACCTTATCCCATGATGCTACTGAAGCTTTAAGTACTGACTCTGAAATAGAATCTGAAACTATGTCACAAAGAAGTGGTTCATGTGGGGTAAGTCAATTATAAACTAAAATTAAAAGATGTACACCAATCATTCAATTCATTTCGAGAATAAAGTTATAAACTTTAAATGCCTATGTATCCAAAAATTAATATTTTTGAACATATGGCATTTAAAGTTTTTATGTTATTAGACAAATGAGGCTATCATATAATATCTACAATAGAAAAACCAGTTGAATTGGTCTTATTATTTGTCATATAAAATATTTTCTTGTGAAATGCTATGTATACACCTTATCTAAGTCTTATTTTGTGTTTGCTATGTCTCAGATAAGTATAAAACATTTCATGAATACCTGAATCAAATAATTTAAAAAACTATTATCAGTGAGGTTAACGAGCCTGGCTTGTCTGATAATGATCATTAATTTTGTGAAATTAATTTATAATTTATTACTCTCATATTATATCTAAAAAAAATATTATTGCTATCAGTCCATGCTTCTGATTTTAAAACATATCTAAGTGATTTAACAAATATAGCAGGGATTTATTTAGTATTACCCATGCAAATTTTCAGGGATATATTTTATGATCTATCTGGTCAAATCTCAATCAAATTTTTACATAATTGATTCAAAGTAATTACATACGACTGAATACAAATAACTATGACACTGAAAAAAAAGATGTTTATATATTTTCTACTTCATACAAAGGAAAGTTTTGCTTGCCTATTTCCTATCCTCTTTTTCCTATTTTATCAGCCAAAATTCAAATAAGGGGAGATTTACTTATCCTCCCCCCCCTATCACTGATGCTGGTTGGAAAATAATCCCTCAGACATGGGCCCAATATTAAACTTAGATTCTCGCTTTTTAATGTATAGAACTATACATATAAATTTGACTTTCAGAGGAGAGCAAAGACTGGATCCCCATGGAGTACCGCCAGCGAAAGTCCAACACCAACTAACAGTGTCGCTGAAAGAGTTCATCCAGTTTGGGAGCACAGCGCCACAGGCCGAGGGGTCTGGCCCACTAACACTGCCGAGGAACATACAAGACTCTTAGGTAAAATTCTTAAGATTTTCACAAAACTTTTTCACACATATTTGATATAGATTTGATTTTTTGTTTTTTTTTCTTTATTTTATTAGGAGCTTTTACACAGTATGTGTGTCAGTTCCATCGCACCCTTGGATTTGATTGAAATTAGTAATTTATGGAGTATGATAAATCATTTTCCATATCGACAAACATTTATTTTTTTAATAGAATGAAATAAATACCTTATAATAGAATGAACTTAAATAACATTCATTATAAGAGAATACATTTTTTAATGTACCTTGTTTCTAGATAACAGAAATTTCGAAATCAAGAAAATATTTAATTCTTAAAAATTATTATTAAAAACGCATTGGTTCTCTCGATCTCAAATGTAATATGGATCAGTACATACCTGATACAAATTATAAACAATAAATAAATAAAATGTAAAAAGGTTATAATGAAGAATGTTAACAAATTTTGATTTTTAGCTTTTCATATTGCTTTTTTTAACTAAAAAATACTGTTGAAAAAATTATTTTGTTACGTCAATTAGTTTTTGAAATATAAGCAAAACAAATAGTAACCGCCCGACGCGGTGATTGCGGCGGTGTGACGTCATAAAACAGACAGCTCATGCGCTCGCTATAGCGCTTCCCACACGTATTATAGTTGCTGCGAAGTAGCGCGGCCCGCGCGGCGTCTGTTTTGTGACGTTACAAGCGGTCACGTGACTTTAGCGAAACTCGAACGTTTAAAAGCTTATAAAATGAAAACTACTTGGTATTTTTCACTGCAACAAAAAACAGTGTATTTGTATAGGTACAAGCTATACTGTAACAAACTTTCAACCTATTTGGCATACCTAGTAACATTCTCCATTATTTATTTGAAAAAAAATTGATTTTATCACATGAAACTAGAGAATTTTTTTTATACATATTTTTTTTAAAAGAAGTTGATTACAACAGATATAGTAAAGATGATCTCACTTTTACCAAATGAAACCAATTTGTGATTCATTAATTTTGCTCTCATTATACCCATATGACTTTAAGAGTAGTGAGCTTATAAAATGAGTTGAGCTACATGATATAATTTATTTTTGTAGAATATTAGAATAATATGACTAATTTTCAAGAAAGAGAAAAATGTATTGCAGTTTGTTTATGTTTTTTTTTTTTTATCTATGTCTTCAATGCAATCTGCCAGATTGAAGGCATTCAGCACATGTTGTGAAATTAGCATATGTCGTTAATCGCAAGATCCCATTGGTTCTCCGACTTGTTACTCTCCAGGTTATTGGCCTGGGTAGGGTTAACAAATATCTTGAGGCAGTCTTCTTTTTAATCGACTAGTTGTTTGGTCCATTAAGTGAGTTGCAAGCGGATTAGGGCGGGGTCTTAAACGATTTCTGTAATTGGCAGCTCTCTCTTTTATTTCCTCTTTCACAGTAGGTATTTTTAAGTCATGATGAATGGTATTGTTTGTTTATGTGTGAACCTTTATATAAATGCATGCTTCATGAATAATGGCTTGATTTGCAATAAAAATACAACAAGTGAATATAATAAATTGATTGCTATTGCCTGACAAGGACAAAAAGTTGATAGCAATATTTTTTTTTTTTAATTATAGGGTTATGTAATAAACTTATAAAATGACAGCAAAACCAGATTCTGCCCATGGATTTGCCTGCGTTTAATTTGGAGTATACAGATTGGTTAAAGTTCCACCATCCTATCACCCAATCCGAATAACAACCTGTCTATATATAAAATTTCATGAAAATCGGTTCAGTAAAAGCTTGATTGACACAAAAACAGTCACACATCCAAACTTTTACATTTATAATATTAGTAGTGATAAGGACAATATTTTAAACCATGCTACATGCCTCAAAAATTTTGTGCCACAATACAATGTGAATGAAATGCAAAGCTAAAATACTAATTCTGCATTTATACATTTGTAGTAAAACAATTGTAAAATAGTTTTAAAGTCTTGAATTAAAAATTCCTCTTATTATATTGCTACTACTAGAATATTGATAGCTATAAACGATCTTAAGTGATTCAAGTTTATGTGTGAGTATAATAGAAATTGTATAATTTATGTATGTATTGACAATTAAGTGTCCTCTGTTTACTATATCTATTATATATGTATGTGATCAATAACTATTATATTGTGAATAGAGTGGATTATACAGCATCAGAATCTCAAAAGAATACATAATATTTTTTTTATCTTTTAACACTACACAATGAAAGTACTAATCCATAAGGTTATAAAGGTAAACATAAAAATGGCAATTTGATCTGAGTAAGAAGTTGATCACTAAAAATGTTTTGGTGATTTCATAGCACCCACAAGCTGTGAGTTATCCAATTCACCAGTAATTAGGCTTTTATGTGTATTTAACAATTTTATCTTTATACAAATTTCAAGTAAACAGAGGCCGTTTGCTGCTTGTTTGAGGCTGCTGCAGGCAGTATACATAATAAAGAACATAGAAATAAATGAACTTTCATAACACAATTAAATTATTATTTTGTGATTTTCTCATTTTTCGTACATACTTTTTTAGTTTAATCTTAAAACTATTTTAATACGTAAATCTAAACAAACATGATGCTTGATGTGACAAATTCTCGTTGAGGCACTGAAGAAGAGTCCTCGGACCGGCACTCGTCGGAGGAGGAGGGGGAGGGGGAGGTGGAGGGCGACGTGTTCGCGATAACGGAGGCGCAGGCGCGGCACTACGCGGCGCAGTTCGCGCAGCTGAGGCCCGAGAGGGGCCTGCTGTCGGGGCCCACGGCTAGGTAAGGTTCTATGTTAAAGGTGTCAAGCGGAGCATGCGCTTCACCTGATGTTAAGTGACTGATTGCAGCCCATGAGCGTCTTCATAATCAAAGTGGCGCGGATGCCTTGCCGGCTTGATGACAGGGAAGGGGATAAGGAGAGGATTAATAATGGAAAATTGGGAAAGGAGTGGACAGGATGAAGAAGGAGTGGGATGGGGATACAGGTCTCCGTAATATGATACACAGTGCAATACTGCACGCCGATCTTCTGCCGGGGGGTGGTAATTACGCCGGTGCGAGATTGACTCAATCTTCCAATAGTCTGGTACCGCTCTTTTATTGCTAAAGGTGTTATGCAGCAGGATTACACTCTAACGCCTTTTATGACACCCATGGATAGAAATTGGCGACACATTCTAACCACACGGTTTCTTTAATTTAAATTTTACAGGTTATTAGGTAGCTTCTCAAATAATAATCCTGATTTATTTCTTTCCAGGATGTTCTTTGAAAAATCGCGTCTGCCCGTTCCTGACTTGCGTAAAATATGGCAACTAGCCGACATCACCAAAGATGGCATGCTAACCCTGGAGGAATTTAGCATAGCCATGCACCTCATTGTACTGAGGCGGAACGACATACCAGTCCCCGATGTGTTGCCGGCCTGTCTGGTGCCCAAAGTCGATTCGCACTTCTCCCAACAAGCAGTTACTACAGACCTAGTTGACCTAGGCGCTGATATGTTCAACTCTGGCACCTCCGCTGACTTCAATTTCGCACCAAAACCAGAAACCAACGATCCCTACGAGAGCAAACCAGTGAAGAAGATAGAAGAGAGGCAACCCTCTGTGTCGCCGCCGAAACCTGAACCCCAAGTCAATAATAAAGAGTGGACCAAATTCGTCGACTCGCCAACGTTCAGTGTCTCCAGTCCCGGGCCGAAACCGGTTAATTTCGACTTCCACAAGTCTGCTCTGGAGAGAGATCCCAAAATCTTTCATCCTGTCGCTTTACGGGTCACGCCAGAAGCAAACACTCTTCCTCACGAAGGCGACTTGCGTTCCAGTACGTCCCCGCGCCGGGATGATATATCCCACGCGTTCGAACTTACGAGCCCCAAACGCGTCAACTCTCAGAATGATCAGCCATCCAATGGAAACTCTGAAATTAAATCGATCCAACGTCCTCAACCGAAAAAGCCTGTTAAAAGTGCTGGGGTTCTTCCACCGCCGCCTGCGCGGGAGTCTTCAGTCCACGCCGAGGAAGGTCCCCAATCCCTTCAATACGCACCTAAAAAGGACCCACCACCGCCTCCTCCGCCGAGACCCATTCGAAACCACACCCGCTCCAGCTCCTTGGATTTGAACAGGTTCAAAGGAGCCGCGCCTCCCCCTCAACCGCCACCTAGAATGTCCCCATCTGCAACATCGCCGCCGTCGAGACGCTTAGTAAACCAAAAGAGCGAGGGCGAACCGGCCTTTCCTCCTGATGCGTTTGCGCCGCGGGAATACGAGGGCGAAGGGTTCGGGTACAACAGGGAAGACGCTCCAAAAATGCACGGCGCATTCGAGGTGTACCGTAAACCGTCGCGGGAGTCGTCTTGCGAGACGGACCCGGACGTGAAGTCTCTGCAGGAGCAGAACGCGGTGCTGCACCGCGTGTGCCGCGCGCTGTGCGCCGAGCTGGCCGACGTACAAAGAGAACGCGAGGGCCTGCGCGTTAGACTCGACGCGCACTCCACCCCCGTCTAGTCACTTCAGGCTCTCCCTCCCCTGACTTATATTTATTATCCTTTGTCTGTACATAGACATATTCCATTCATGTAACCGTTTAATCGATTTAGGTAATCTCATATTCTTTCGTTTGTAACATCGTATTTATGTTAGGTTTTATTGTTGTACGTGATACCGCTTGACTCTTGGGCTTTCGATAAATTTAATCGTTAAATTCAGTTCACCCTTTGATTCGATCTGGATTATTAATATTCATTCTGCACTGTTGTTCATAAAGAGGCTATTTTTAAAATATTTAATACTAACGAGCACAATTTAAATTATTGTCTAAAATTGTATCCAATTATTTGTTTCTGCTTTTAATTGGATCGGAGTGACTTCACGTGCTTATATCTAGATACTTTTATACATAATATTACTACTCAATCTATATTTGGCCATTAGCGATATTTGCCAAAATGAAATAATCTATTCTTATCATAGAAACTAAATTCGGTTCGATACAATCTACCTCAAAATTTAAAATAACGAGATTACCCTTTCAACTAAAGCTACGCCAATGTAGTCGGATATTTTAATACTGAACAGTTAAAAGTATTTTATTAGTAGTACAATGGATGTAGTGATTCTATGAAATATCTTAATATTTTTTAAATAAATGCCTAAAATTGTCACTAATTATTTGTAAAATTAAAGTACGAAGCATAAAGCATTTATTTGAAAATCGACAATTCGACGGTACAACAGTAAATGTAATGATTTTCATATTGATTATTTTATGGTCTTAAAGTGAGACCGAGGTAGAACCGCTTGCATTGCATTCCTTTTTTATATAAACGCTTTATGAAAATATATAATAAAAATTAAAATCTAAAAAAATAACTAGATTTCGCTATTTGTGAATGTTGTATATTATGAAATAACATAGGTGTTGTTTAAATGGAACGGACTAAGGAAGGCTAAAGAGCAAAGACTATGTGATGTGTTTTACACAAGATTGTTATTCTTAAGTAGATAGATAATATTATTGTCATCTGAAAAAGTTTTAAAATTTTTGAGCTGGCAACATTTTATGCTATCCTTGCTAGCGAACGTTAGCATAAGTATAAGAAAATAGAATAGTGTAATGAAGTGTGAAAATGAGTTGTATAATATAATAAGATTATTGTAAAAGCAAATATGTTTTAAATGTACACCATCTTCGTGTAAATACTTTTATTTTTTCCGAATGCGTTGTCATTTGTATCTTAAAGCTTTATTACACACAAATCTATATTTCGGTCCAATTTTTGTAATACTAATGTTCACCATTATATTTACCTATTTATGTTTCGTATAAAATATACAGTAATGCATATTATTATAGTAGTTAAACTATGTATAATAAAATTATTTGAAAATAAACTTTTTTTTCATTTATCTTATATACAACTGAAATTCCCTAAAAATTAGTGTTCGGATTTTAATTTCTTTTCATTTAATTATTTTAATTCATTTTTTATATGATGACACTGTTCATGTCCATAACATAAAATCCGAAAGATTTATTGTGATATTCGGTGGTTAGAAGATACAATCGGTAAAATAAAACTTCCTATTTGTAGGACAGCCTACATATTATAGTTTTGGGTAACTTGCTTGCAAATGACATAATTTTTTTTCCAGGATAGAACCCAAGACATCTCGGTGGTGACAAAACACGCTTAACCACAGTACACGTGAGCTGATTTCTCCCAAACCCAAATGAGATTCGGATTTTGTTGTTATATACCCCTAATCAAAATGATACTTAGCTTAGGCTTTAGAGTGTAGACAATATTATACAGTATTGGACGTCATTATATTGCGTTCTCAGGATATTTTTCTAAGTTGTTGATATTGCAAACTTAGACCTTGATATATATTACGCATTCCCTACACCTTTTTGCTACCCTCCTAAAATTTCCCATTCAAAGATTTTGTTAATAAAATTGGTAATCTAATGGAATAATGAGGTTCAAGAACATTTGTGCGATTATACAATTTGGTTGGTTAAGAGCGACCACTCCGGTGAATTTCCCATACAAACTCTGCTAGCTGATCTAGACGTTGGTATGCAAGTTTCATAGGATATTTTGCACGAATAATAATTAAATACTCTATAATCTATATATATGACTAATCGACAAAGAAAAATAATGTTTATTAGAAACCTCTTCTGCATTAGCCTCCAAACTTGAGTTTTTTTCACAAATTTAAGCCGAAATTTGGGCGTTCATAATTAAATTAATAATGTATTAAATCAAAATTCAAAATCTTACCGACCTGCACAGTTTAGTGAC
>LQNK01000077.1:563208-575234 GCA_001586405.1 Phoebis sennae
GAAAACCGTTCGAAAATCTATTCGTTATTTTTAGTTTAGTAGACTCTTCAGGATGAGTACTCGATGTTATATATTTATTATTTCATAAATATTTTTTTGCATTTCAAAGCAATCCATTTTGCTTGTCGAGTACTCATCAATTCCAATAGGAATTACCAGATCACTTGTAACTTTGACTATATTATAATAAACCATTTCCTGCATGTAAATAAAAGCACGTTATGCTTTGAAGACCAGGATACTAATATATAAGTAGTACGTGATACTAGGCGATTTCGTTTATAAAATTAGAATTTTAAATTTTGTAGTCATTATTTTCCGTTTAACTTACCCTAAATTTTGCTAAATACATACATGCATAAATGCGAACGTTTGTGAGGATGTATGTATGTGTGTTTGTTACTCTTTCACGCAAAAAGTACTGATCTAATTTAGATGGAACTTGGTACACAATAAATTAAAATTGTTTTTTTTAGTACTTATTTACTCCTTTTATACGTATTTCATGTATAAGAATTTAAGTAATATTTAGATAGTCTAATAAATGAAGTCTCCATTGAAAAATACATGCATTTGTTATATCAGTTCATAATAAAATAATTTTATAAACATTGTATATCAAACTAGCTTTCCGCCCGCGGCTTCGCACGCGTGGGCTACTAATTTCTGTATTTTGTAGAGGCGCTCAACAAAAGTCTAAAATAATTACGGTTGCATGACCGCTGATATATGCGCATGTCTATAGTTTTTTTCTTTAATAATTTTCTATAGAAATAGGTTTGACCAAAATCTGACAGTACACGCGCCTCTTCAAAATACAGAAAATTTTAGCCCACGCGAACGAAGCCACGGGCGGAGAGTTAGTTGTTTTTATACTCTTAACATATAGATATTGGGGACATGCCTTTTTATACTCTTAACGTATACGTTAAAGTATAAAAAGGCATGTCCGCAACTCAACCAAAATCTCATATTGTCACGTGGTGTGACACATTTACGACTTTAGAATCGTATATCTCAAAAAATATTGATTTTAGCAAAAAACGCATTTAGAAACCTCTATTTTATTTTCAAATACCTATCCAATGATATCTCATTTAATGATGTATTAGCGAATTTATTTTTTTACCCTCCAATTACATGTATGGAGAGTCACCCTTAAAAATATTTTTTTCAAATAAAATGTAGCCTATAAGTTGAACCTAATATTGGTTTATCAGCATGTGAAATTTTATCAAAATCTACCCAGGGGTTATTACGTGATTGACGAACATACAAACAGATAAACAGACAAACAGACAAACAGACAAACAGACAAACAGATAAACAGACAAACAGAAAAAAAAAATTCTAACCATAGTTTTGGTATCTATGGAACATACATATTACATACCAATCACTCTTTTTGAAAAATATTCAATGTACAGAAATGGTTCGATTACTCTTTTATTATATGTATAGATTAAAAAAAATAAATTTAATTTTAATTTAGAGCGTCCATTATCATTATCTAACAAGTATACATTATTTTTTTTTACTAAACTTCATATAAAATATGTGAGTTCAAACTCCTTTTTCTGCGCACGAACTCACCGCACGCTTTGATGTAAAAGTTACGAAACAGCATTGAGACAAAATAATTTTTACTAATAACAAGTTTTGCTGCGCAGAGTTTAGTTGTTGTACGTATTTAAATATGTATATATTGTAACTCAAGAAATGAATGACACACAGCCACACCTACAGCGATAGGCCGTCCCTGTCTCCAATTTACGGTCCCTCTCCCACAGGTGAGACAGAAAATTTAGAGACCACGTGCGTGTAGAAGTTGGCCGCGTCGTCCTGGTCGCTCTTAATAAAAAAATTTCTAAAAGTGCCTCAAAAGACACCTATTTGGAAAATAAACATTTTGACTTTGACTATCGAATGGGTATATAATAAAGTTCAAAATAGGAAAGTACTAAGTACTAATACATCTATATATTGGTATTTGGTACCTACTTCGAATATAAAGACAAAATCAATTACCTATGTAATTTGTATTTCAGTAAATAACACTTAACTCTGTTTTAGTAGTTACTAACATTCAGGATATCCGAAAGTCGGGAGTATAACCAGCCGCCAAAGTTCTTCAAAGCTGTAGTGCGTACCTGCCACTTGCCGCCAGACCTTTTTGTTTGTAGTTTGTACCTTTGTAGCCGGCGCCCCCGCGCCCCGCCGTGCGAGTGACCGCTTGACGCTTCACCGTTTCACAACGTCAAACGACGCGTTCCGTAATGGTTGTGTGTAGTGCTATTTCAAACGTGCGCGAAAACTTTACGATGCAATGAAAACTTTTTTGTGAATAGTGACTGTGATTTTTCAAAATGATGTGTGCCTACCTGTTTATTTTTCTGACTTTAGCTATGAACGCAGCATCAGAAGCTACAGTTCGGATATGCGAACCGATAAAAGTAGCAATGTGTAAGAATATTGGATATAATCAAACTGGGATGCCCAACTTGGCCAGGCATACCCTGCAAGCAGATGCTGACGTTACTCTTCAGACATTCAGCCCTCTAGTACAGTATGGGTGTTCGTCTCAGTTACATTTGTTTTTGTGTGCGGTTTACGTCCCAATGTGTACGGATAAGGTTGCACTACCTATAGGACCATGTAGAGGACTTTGTGAGAGTGTTTACGAAAGGTGTTATCCTGTGCTCAGAGGATTCGGGTTCCCCTGGCCGGCCGAGCTCGATTGCTCCCTCTTTCCAGTGGAAAATAATCACGAGCACATGTGCATGGAAGGTCCTGGAGAAAGATCAATATCAGGAACGATTCCTTTGGATCCCTCAAGTGGGAACAGTAGAAGTGCCTGTCGAAGACTAATAAAGCCAAATAGTTGGATTTGGTTGAGAGGCTCTAGCCGTTGCGCGCAATACTGCGACGCTGAAGTGTTGTGGGAGTCAGGCGAAAGAAAAGCTGCGGAAGTTTGGCTCGCTACATGGGCCGCATTAAGCTTTGTTTGTACGTTGGCTGCTGTGGTCGCTCAATTAGCATGTGGCGACAGGGGAGGAGCAGGAGAACGAGCATTGGTCCTCGTGGCTTTATGCAGATGCGCAGCTGCAGCTGGTTGGGGCGTGCGGGCGGCGGCGGGTCGCACGGCTGCAGGTTGCGCTAAGGACTCTACATCACCAACAAGAATGCTCCTCGCACACGATGGCCTGGCAAACCCTAACTGCGCTGTCGTCTTCCTGCTTCTGTACTACTTCGGAATGGCAGCGTCTGTATGGTAAGTTTATTTCTAAACTAAGTATGTTGTTATTTTATTTGTACCATACCATACCAATGTACTTACGTAGAAAAATAGGAAACTTGGTAGCAACAGAAATGTGGATTACCTACATATAACAATTATAATATTAATGAATGATATTTTTGCAGTCTATTCTCTGGTATGGGTAATTGCAAAACTTTCCACTCCTTTACAAATGCAAAAATATATTGTTAACAAGGTGAAATAAAACTTACGTAAAAAATTTGCAAGCTTAACAATGATCCCTTATTATAAAAGCTTGTAAATCTTATTATAACACCTACTTACAATAAACATCCGAGTTTCCATACCTGCTGTTTTATGACTTGTCCCAAACTTTGTCACCGAGGTATTATGTTTTGTCACTTGTTTCAATAGAACTTGTTCCATTATAATATTGGGATGATTCTTTGAAAATATTTGTAATGTGTTTCTGTGCCTGTTTACCTGAAGGATTATAAAATGTCACAGTTAAATAGAATGCGACGAACCAGACATCTTTGAAAGAGACAACCGTGGCAGAAATGCACCGTAATACTTAAATATTACGTGTTTATTATTATTCCTTACTTTACCACTGAAGGACTATATTAAACTCTCATTTATTAATAATCAATTAAAATATTTCATCAAATTTTGACACACCTAACATTCTGCTCTAGTAAATAAACTAACAAGACAACTTTGCCAGCTTTTTAATAGAACACAAATGTATGTAGGACGACGGGTTATGGTTACGAAAGGTTTCTTTAAGTATGCTCAATAAATCATGATATTGATGTGTTTGCTACATTAGTCAAAACTGAACGCAAAATGTAGGTTGCGTGCACGTCATAACATTATAATAGAAACGCGTTCCCAAACCCAGAGTGATATTTTTTCGTATCAATTTTGTTACCAATGTCCAGACAGACGACGCTTTAACAAATAATTTCTCATAAAATCCAGTAACGACCAATGTACCTAATGTTTTTATATTTAAAAAATGCGCTTTCACAATTAATGCAATTTAATAAATTGTGCACATACAAGGCAAAAACACTCATGATCAGAAATCAAGCTTACTAAGGAAACATTTTAACACTTATGGCCTCGTAACAAACGACATGGTACCTGTATGCTGCAAAGGATTTAATATCATTTGCTGAGGTGGGTCAAGAAAAACCTGCCACGTTGCATTTCTACATAAAAATTACTTTAGCAACAACGACCGAACGATCGATGATACCCTTCGAAAACCACTTTCGGCCGACAATTTTTTGTACGTTCCTCATTCTTAAGGAGTTTCGCAATAATGATAAAATCTTCTTTCTTGCACTTCGCACTTTGTGATTCAAATGAGATTCAACAGTACCTTATCTGTTATGTCCGCCGTAGGTACTTTTTATTTCGGCTATATACCGAGAAGCACAATAATATCGTTAAAGAGGAGAAGAAAAGGCATTCGTATAGCTTATTAAAATGTATTTAATCAGAATTCAGAAACGCTTCAACTACTTTTATTTTCGCCGAAAAAAAAAATGCTGAAATGTCTTTATTTTTGTTGTTTTTGGCACACAGTATTATCACTTTAATAGTACAGGAATCGATTTGATGACAGCTAACACTGCCGAAATATAGTTTCCTAACCCACCGGACGTTATTAATTTCTTAGAAAGCCAGAATTTTTCTAATATAACCGACTCGTTATGATAATTTCACGTAGATTTATGTGCAGCCGGCATTCTTTGATACTATATCTGATGGGCCCTCGACAGATATTAATGTTTCATGTTGATAGTTGTTATGCACCTTGTTTATCTCCTGTTTAAATTTTGTTGAGAAACAACGTGTTTTTTGTTTATTTTAGACGCTCCTTGCTGATGAATTTAAATTTTTCGACGTTGAAATTCTTGTTTTCGCGTTCTATTTTTTTTATATTTCCTACCAAAATAATAAAATTTTATTGAAAAGTTATGTAACTTTTTCTTTGAAGATGTTCTAAGATAAACAGGCAGCGGACAAACATAGCAACAGAAATATTAAATACAATATAATAATAATTTAGTAGGGCTACGTTGTCACCTGACAACAGATGCTAGGATTCTTTTTTGTCATTATAGAGTCCACTGTTGTACTTAGTTCAGGCACTAATCAAGTTGGCCACGACATATCCCAACCTGGAAAAGTTCAACACACTGGCAACCGTTTGTCAATTACGTAATTATCGCATTTTATTGACACTTGAAAGGGCCCGGTTAATTGTTTACAACGTACGAAGGCCCTCGTTGGAAACTAGAGTCTATTAACATAATAACAGATGAGTACGGAACTAGTTAGCTCGGAGCATGTTGTGGTTTCCGTAATGAGTAACGTAAAATTGGTTTTCTGAGTGCGGTTGATGGAACGTGCTTCCTGGCCCCGATGGATATCTCCGGTCCATGTGCATATTATTTATTATGAAGGTGCATTCGGTAACTTTTAAAAATAGAAACAGAAGATGTAAATTCCAAAAACTAAAAAAATAATACTTTGGATTTTGTCTTTAAACAATAACTAAGAATAGAGCAGTATTACTATTTACTATGCACTAAACAATAAATATTATATTTAATTGTAAAATGCTATGAACTAAAACAAAACCTTTAAGAGTAAAAGTTAAACAAGTCTTTGTAGCTATTGGGAACTTAAATTATAAGAGATTAGAAAGCATAATGTGAAACAAACTTACTCGCCTATTATCGCGAGTGATTTAAGAATTTATATCTTACGACTGGAACCATTACCCCATTGTAAATAACAGTAATTTTATAGTTATTTACGAAATCGTGCCAATGGAAAATTCGATTACGAAATATTAATATGTTGGATCTAAAATTGTTTTACGATAATGTAATGGACTGATGAAATGTGTATATTTTTACAACTAAAATATAAAGAGGAAAAATTTGATGTTTGGATGAATGAATTATTATTTTAATATATTAATCTATTTGCGCGTAGAGAGATGTAACAAGACTAAATAATTTTGCTGTATCTTTGTAAAATAATATTCAGAGTTTATGAACATTTAACGTCATGATATTTTCCAACTTTCTATACCTACACCTTTATACATTTTGCAGTTAAATAATATTTATATGTTTAATATTAAAATGCAAGCTCGTTTAGCGGCTAAGGGCTCGATGTTTTCCACATAAATTGGAGAGCCATTCTAGTCTCATACAGGTCAGCTCGAAGCATATAATCAAGGCCCGGTTCATAATTTCTTGTTTATTTTAAATTTCCTTGCGGCTGCCGATGTAATCTCGACGTGAAACCCCGCCTCGCGCAGTGCTCGTTAGTAGGGCTGTGCTTTGTATCAGAAATCGATATCGTTATCGATAAAATTGGATATCAACGTATAAACGCCATTGTTATCAAATTATTGAATGATTATTTTTAGATATATATGGGCGAAGAGCGAATGGGGTTGTGACTTCATGAACGTTTTGAGTGAACCAAAGTTTTTAACGTAACAAATAATAAATCCTATATTTAATAAGGCTTTGATGAATGATCAAAGTCATTCGTCAATTAATAATCTGTTAAGTTGATTTATATCTTCCACACTTTTACTACGACAATATATAAATAGTACTTAGTATTTCTTTATTGTTATGTTTAATTTTAACAAGTGCGCTATAATTAAAAAAGTCGATAATAACCAGCTCCGCACTAAATCCCGAGATTCGATTCTCTGCGCCCGCGCTGTAATTGGGATGCTAATCAGATGTTGAGCTCTTCCCATCTCTCTCTTACCTTCACAAATTCATATGTCTGTCCCGCTTTCGCCAGGATCGCGTCGAAGGCGGTTGAGTCTTCAATCATCCTGCAATAAGCTCTGACGGCACAGCGCTTCGTAATCACTGTACTTTTCACTGCGGAATAATTTTAGTTTTTAACAACCGACCCGATATGATATACCTAAAGTTTTCCATGTTACGTGAAGCGATGTCGTTAGCTTCAACGTTAATTCGGTTTTTATGGCTGATGCAGGAGAATAGATAGTAAAATTAATAAGTTATAATGACTTCCAGTAAATTTAGTTTTTGCCTTACTTACATATTTATAATTAACTCCAATGACTTTATACCACAATTTCTAATGTATTAGTGTTGATTTTCATATGAGAAGAGAGAGAGAGTCTAAACTAATCTGGCGCATAAATATTTCTCAAGATTTTCTGGACTAATCTATCTCTTACTGGCGTGGCCTCTTTACAAAATATCACAACTGGGAATTTGCTCAAGGGTCAAGGGTGTTGGGGTTATACCAGGCAGTGTAAGAAGATAGGAATATATTCGTTATTGCTAATATTAAAAGGGGCATATTACCATAGTATGTCTCAAAACTGCTTTTAAACTATCTCTTCCTAACTATTTTATCTTCTGAAACATACATTCTTCAACATAATGCACTAATGGGACCGATTCCTTCACTTTAAACCATATTTACTCTCAAAGGGGCCGGGTGGTATCAGACGGCGTGATCACCTCAGTAAGATGGTATCTTCGTTCGTTATTGGAACCTTTGTTGCCGTGGTTCACCGACTGTGATGCTGAGATTAGGCTGCTTGTTAATTAAAACCTTTTTAAGGTGCGTTTTAACTTAAATGTTTTAGTGGTTTTGGTTGCGTGACATTTTTGTGCCTTTAAATCATTATTCATTATGTTTATACGTGAAAATAACACAATCATTATATTTGCTGAAATAATTCGATTTCTTGACGATAAGGTAAAATTTGAAGTTTGAAATTGCAGTATGAATAAATACAGTTGAAAACGGACCGATTTTCATCAAATTTAAAACATCAATTTATCACTTCTATGCTTTTTAATTTTGTTTTTTCAATTAGTAATTTAAAGAATAATGCATATAAAATACCACTGTTAGTACAGGCTTATTAACCACGATGCACGACGCAGATACACCCTGCCCGATATTATCTCGATTGTTGCCCACGCTCTACAGACTACGACCAACTAGAATTCCTACCATTATCTGCTATCACTTTTCATACTGCAATTTCAGTGAGCGTATACTCGAATTCCTAGTTGTTTAGTAATTTATCACCTTATTTGGTAGCCAATCTAGGATGCTATTTCATTCAGACATTCCATTTGACAAAGAGACTGGCGCTATTTCTAAATACCAATTTTCAGCAACAATTTGTAAATCGAACAGATAATATATATTTTGAGGTAACGAAAACATGTGACTTTAAAATTTGAATATCTTAATAATAAGCGTGCAAGCATAAAATTAACCAAATTGCAGAAATGACTTCTTAAAACATTGCCATGTATCATAACGAGTTTAAAACTTGATTTAAATTCAACATATTTTAAATTTTACAACCAGCATGATTGATTTCCGAACTGTCATCATCTTCAACTATCGAACTGGTTTCAAGTGGGTTGGTATTTTTCGTATAATAATTGCTTATTAAAGTATTTATTAAGCACTTGGTGTATCAGAATTATCGTCGGTGGGTGGGCTGACGGAATACCTTGTTTGTTGGTTTTGTATGATGGAAAGGCATATAATTAAGGATGGTTACCCCGCCTACGTCGGAACGCTTGGTAGGAATTTTAAAATCGATGGTAATTTCTAGGTACAGTCACGCTAACTAAACTATATGAACATTTTACGTGTTATGAACCTATTTTCGTTTTTGTAAAATAAAGTTTATAACTCATCAAATTATTAATTTGAATAATGCTTATAATCAAATGCTACAATGTAGTTAAGTACAGGTTACAATTTATGATGCGTAAACACGCACTTTACATAAATAGAATACATACCACCACCTAAGAATTTTATAATAAGCACAAAATTGCCTTGTTACGCCAATATAAATCGCTTATTACTATGAATTTATAACATATACAGAAAACATTTGGAACATTATTCCTTTATAAGAAAAAACGGCATAATTTTTGTAATTTTGATAATCGTTTCAAAATATTATGCAAGACTATTTGTCATGTTTTTATATGATATTTAATTATTTTATTTAAAATTTTCATACTACAAAGCATCTTATCACTAGGCCAAAAGCAGAATAAAACATTGAAACTGAGATATAATCTTGTTTCTAACGAGCTAAGTTTTCTCGGAAAACAAGACCCTTTGTTAGTTCAAACGGTTGAATTATTATACGAAATCAGAAAACGACACTTAAGACTTGCCTAAATAAATTTTGAGGGAGGCATTGTGCATCGGGAGAGCCAGGTAGGCTTTTTTGCCGCCATTGAAAAAACATAATTTATTACCATTTGCTGTTATGCGGAGATAGTTTTTGTACGGTTTTTGGGAGAAATTGCTGTTGCTATTTTATCTTTGCCATAATATTTGAGGAGTAAAATTTCTAATTTCGAACGTTAATTGGTTAGTGACGTAGAAAGAAGATACTGTTTAATAAGATATAAGTGCTACATCTAGTAAGATCACTGAAGTTATATCATCAAATTATCTATTACTATAACTTCTAAGTTTTGATAATATTTTATTCTATGGTTTTTCAATCCAGAAATTCTTTGTCTCATGTTTACAATGAAAAAATTTACAAATTTAAAGTTTTTAAGTATTAACTTAAGAATTGTAAAACCGTTTTGTTTGCTACTGTGAATATTAATGTATGTAGTGTATAGTATGCATATATGAAAGGATTGTTAAAATTTAAAAAAGAACTTTGATGTAGGTATTAACAAGTTTGTAAGCAAATATTCATGAAGGCGATATTTCAACGCTAATCCATGTTTTCCATTGAACACCAAAATTTTGATTGTTCCAGAAATGGCTCCCGTTTAATAGCAAAGTTTCGTGCGAGGATTCGTCCTAAACAAACAATGATTTCCATTAATGTCGGACGGCCGGACGGACGGCCACATATATTTATTGATTTATTGATCGTAAGCAGAAATAACGGCCGTAATTTAAACACGGTACCAAAAGAATGTTTTGGTGATGCGTCGGACAGGGAAATGTTTGGACAGGTTTATGATGGACTGTTTTATTTTCATTGAAGTTTGGTAGGTTTGTTTATGGTGTTGTAGATATGTAATATTAAAGTATTTACTATGTACCTATCTAGAGATGTTTCGATAGATGCTTCTGAGTAAGTGTAATTTTTCTGTAGATTGGATAAAATGTCAATCCTTTTTTTATTGTTGACAAAAATTAAGTAAGTATGGGATAACATACTTAAATTGATTTTGGCATAAAATTATTTCTCGAACTTTATTCCAACTGAAACAATTACAGTTTCCTAAAGCCTAAAACAAGTACCCCATAATAAATTTTTGAAAGCAAAAAGTTAAATCTAAACCAACACGACTCCACAGTTTTTCTAGTCGAAATGAAATCTACACTTCTTTCCAGCTAAGCAGATGCACATGTCTGCGCTACGGGATCCCGGTATCTATGCTTTTATTGTTATCTCTTACCTCTTCACTCTTACCCACATCCCGTACGTGTGAAAGAGACGATTGTTACCGTACAAATTATTTTATTGCTGTAAGATATTTTTATATGTCGTTCGTTACGATCTTAGATATGGTGCTTAACGGCCCACCTTATGCTAGCAAAAATCTAAATTTGAGCCCCTTTACTCCGCATACCTCACCCGGCACGGCAACACATGCTTACGCTCGTAGCACGAGCACACGCACACTCGCGCGCAGCGTCGAGTCAGTTCAAAATATAAGTCAAGTGCGAGTTGCGATTATCTATATATATAAAAGAAAGTCGTGTTAGTTACTCCACTTATAACTCAAGAACGGCTGAACCGATTTAGCTGAAAATTCGTAGGCAGAAGGCTTAGGATCAGGAGAATGACATAGGATACTTTTAATCCCGGAAATGCCACGGGGCACAGCTAGTATTGAAATAAAACCGTATACGGTTATGGAGATTATTTTATTTGTTTTATCCGTATACATGTAATATTTATTTTTTATAATATTTATATTATATAATTTCGTAATTCTGTTTGTGGTCAGTTAGTTTATTTAGATATTTCTTTTAAAAAATAAAAATTAAAACCTAGACTAGCTTCACAAGCGCCAGTCGCATTTATGACGAATTCAAATTCAAATTATTTTATTTGCCAGAATATAGTAGTGGATTCTTATTTCTTATACATTCTACTCAAATATTATATGTACATATAAAAATCTAAACATATGCCATTCCCGATTATAAATAAAAAATCCGTTTATTGCATTTACCAATTAAAACTTAAAAGTACAATCAAAATACAATAATAGTGTCCGACCGAAGTTTCGGTTTCGGTTTCGGCAAGTTTCGGCAGAAAAATCTAGTTTCAGTGGAAGTTTCGGTTTCGGTGAAAAAACTGCCGAACCTTTCGGTGAAACCGAAACTCGTAATGACATTATAATTAATTACAAGATCTCAAAAAATGAATAGCTTAAGGATATTATAAATGCAAAAATCTAAATATTTAACTAAGAGTTTATGTTTAAGTGTTGATTTTTTAATATTTACCTGAAGTAATCCTTAATTTAACATGTTTATTATGTATTTAATAGCATATTGACATAAAAATATATTTTTCATGTAACCTAATTATTGATTGTTTCATTTTACAACAAAGAAGCAAATAAAATTGTAAGAAATACATTAAACTTCAGTATAAAACAGAACATTTTAACATGTTTGTGTAAGTTTCGGTTTCGGTTTCGGC
>LQNK01000077.1:576336-597759 GCA_001586405.1 Phoebis sennae
CAGATGCACATGTCTGCGCTACGGGATCCCGGTATCTATGCTTTTATTGTTATCTCTTACCTCTTCACTCTTACCCATATCCTGTACGTGTGAAAGAGACGATCGTTACCGTACAAATTATTTTATTGCTGTAAGATATTTTTATATGTCGTTCGTTACGATCTTAGATATGGTGCTTAACAAGAATTTTGGTCTCGTGTGTCTGTTACAAATTTACATAATGAGTGTCTATTTTATACCATATGAAAGTATAAACTAGAGATGGGCGTTATTTAAGATGGTACACGGATAGTACCGTATGTTGGATGTAATAATATATGCCCGCGGGTCCGTCGAAGCAATTACATACAAGTGTATGTAATTGCTTGGAAGTTTTAGGACAAATTTTATGTAGTGTAAGTACACTACATAAAATTTCCTAAAATGACCTAAAACTTGACCAGATTACATGACTAATAATGTGCACTAATTTGAACAAAGCCTTATTTTATTTTATTATCTGGTACTTTTCGTAAACTAATTTCTATAATTAAGATTCGGTCATTCAGTTTCGATTTTTGGATGATGTACATAGTTCAGTGCGCAATTCAAAATTTGTGATAAACATATTAACTGCACTTATAAGACACTACCATATTTATCAATAGAGCAATATAACTACGTTATCATAATTATACCGCAAGCATATCAAAACGCACGTATAGAATGCAGGGTAAGTCAAGAACGAGTTTCATATAAGGCGAGAACAATCGAGATAGGATAATCATCTCACGACTCCCAACAATAACCCGTTTACGATACAGGACCGAAATAATAGCCAATTGTATGTTAAACAACGGCTAAATGATCATAAATTTAAATGTAACGAGATGCGCTGAGTGACTAGAAACGTAATGAGATGGGGTTTTTTGTTTGAATTATATTTTTCGTTTTGGTTACCTGATGACCAGATTGGCGTAGTGGATGTGGCAATGGTCTATAGCCATTTAATCCTTTTTCATGCCCATTCCATTTTTGTTATAAGATAATTTTATGATCTGAATTTTTTAAAATAGTAATTTTACCATATTCAATTGAAAAATGCTATTTTTGTAGAGGGTGAGTTTTCAAATTATAATTGTAGGGAATTTAAGATAAGTAATTTATTAATTTCAAATAAGAAGTTATAAGATTCTCAAAATATTAAAACGGTATTGCTTTTCATAAAGTCTATTTAGCAATACATGTTCTTTTCAAGTGTCAACGGCCCAAAGATCTTTAAACTTGACGATATCCAAGAATTCCCATTAAACAAAAGCTCACAGTTCATTCGCATATCAATACAATAATATTGATTTACTGCTATCGAAAAATCTAAATCAGCGTTTTAAAATTCATCAAAATAAACTATACGGCGATCTTATTAGCGTAATGTTCAAAACACCGAGCCGAAAGTCGTTAGGAGCGTTTCTCGAAAATTTAATTATGACGATATAAAATACGAGAGCAATAGCAACCAAACAGTGAAGCTGTTAAAGAGGCGGTTACTTTGAACTGTATTTTGCATCGCGGCGGCACCATCAAAGCTATAATCACCCATTAGATTCTGTATCGGTCGTTTTGGTTCGTGCGCCTAAAATGTTGCTCGTTAGCGCTGTGACAGCTGATTAGAGATATCAAATGTATCGAGTTTTATTATGTTTTTACAACCTAGTTCAGTGCTGTCCTGGTTGCGGTGGAATGAAATTCTCTCATGACGTGTGTGTAGAACATATGTCGGTGGAAATATAAAATCGATTTAGAACATTCACTGGTTGATCCAAAAAATCTACTGTCACTACTAGATAATACACACAGACTCGGAATAGACAAATAATTTGAATACTATTTTGTGTAAATCCAATGCTTTCTTACGATGATCAAAGTTTATGAAACGAGATATAAATTCATTTTGATCCTACTCATATTATAAACGTAAAAGTATGGGTGCTTTAGTGCCAGTGTACATTTCGTAAAACTAATCCAGCTGGATTTGGTGATATTAACACGAGTGTAAAGCAACGTCTTATATTTCGCATACAATAATAATATTTTAATCTCTCAAAGCGTCATATTACCGCGTCTTTTTTCTCTCGTATTTCTATATAGTAATGAGACGTGTAACAACGTACGACGTGACCACTGGCTTGCCCTGCGGCTTTGGATGGGACAACTTTTTATCCTCGATTAATAACATAATATTTTGAAAGAGCTTAATAAAACCTTCTTTTTGAAGTTTAAAAAAATATATAGGTTTTTAAAGAATTCGTTAGAATGTATTATGTGCCAGTTGCCAATGGTGAAGAAAAAAAAATTC
Organism: Phoebis sennae; assembly: GCA_001586405.1. Classification (NCBI taxonomy): domain Eukaryota; kingdom Metazoa; phylum Arthropoda; class Insecta; order Lepidoptera; family Pieridae; genus Phoebis; species Phoebis sennae. Next base: position 578,672 of record LQNK01000077.1, read on the forward strand.
GTTAATGTTGCCTACTTTTTGGATACAATGCATCCATCACGCAACGTTATTTACTTCATAAAATCATACAAATATAGCAATAACTGGTGTTCCAAAAAATAGCATTAGATAAAATAGATAGTATTATAAAGGAAGAGTCACAAATATAATGGTTAACTCTGCGGTCTTTGAACGCTGGCCTACGAAACCCAATTAACATAAATTTCAGAACAGTTTTAGTAGACACCTGAGAATATCCTACAATTAACGATAAATAAACTCTATCGCCCGGCAAGAAGATATATTATAGCATATCATTAAAATTCCCGCGCCTGAGTCATTCTCGTTAGGCATGTCAATAAATTTGTGGAATAACTTCCATATTTATTTGTTCAATAATATACTGTTTATAAACAAGATAGGATAAAAAATTGATTGCGTAACTGTGGCATTTAAGCCCTCTTGTCATTGAACATTTTTCTTGTCAGTAGGATCATTGTTGACCGCATGGTATTCTCTCTTTATCTTTCCTATGGGTTCTTGTGGAGAAAAGTACTGCTATCTCTTTTCAAGGTTTGAGGCAAGGTCAGCTCGTTAAAAGATCTTAACAAGACCCGTGAAAGACCCGACACGGACCGGAAAAAAGATAATTACTAGATGGTACCTACTCAAAAATTTTGTTTAGAGGTGATTTTAATAATATTATTATGTAATTTGTTTGAATGATTCATGCATAATTTTATTGTTTGAGTAATTTTTAATTTGTTTAATATGTATTTTTTATCATTTACCGTCCTATGAAGATCGGAAAAGTTAAAAGTTAAATAGAACCGACTTCCTCGCTCTAAAAAGTAGAAAATAACTTTTATTTCGCTTTTGTTGAAATCTATACAAACCATGCAAAATTTTGTTATATTGAAAATAGATAAAGGCAGGCAAGAAGTCTGTTCTATTTTTTGGCAATTTTTTTTTTTATTTTTTCCTTTTTAGTGTCCTGTGAAGGGTAATCACATCATCTAGTCACAGTTCACTTGATATATACATCATTAAACCTTAACCGCAGAGCTTATTCCGTTGATTTTCGAAGAGTTCCCTGGATCTTTCACATGGATGATCAGGCTTGAACCAAATTTCTAAGGGACCACACTGGAACTCTTACGTAACATACATAATAAATACGGTCGAATTGATAACCTACTCCTTATTTCGAAAGTCGGTTAAAAATGCCAGCGAATATCGAAGTCCAAAACTTGCTATAAAAGTGTGAGTAAAGCTTCAATTTTGACTCTTCTTAAAAGCAACAAACGTGTTTAAAATGTGATAACCATAATAAAGTAACAAGCGTAATTTCAACCGAAACTTAAGTACATAATTAAACTTAAACATTTCTTGAAGGCTCTATGTTATTTTTGGCGCGTGTCTTTTCCACACTACTGAAAGCTACCATATGCCTGTCCCTGTTTTATTGTATTATTGTCTCGCTCATACAGCAACTAAAAACTAATGAGTGCATTGAATAAAACCTGATTCAGGGGTAAGTAGGTACACCGAATCGTTGCTAATTTTTAAATTGCAAAGAATTCATAAATTTGCAGAGGCTTTAAAGTATGTCCATGTGTTGAAAAATTATCAGATGATGATTAAGTAATTAATAATTGCAGATTAAATTGTTTTTATTTCAGAAATATTTTTTATGTACAGTAACGGCATACTTTGTCTTTTCAAGAGTTGGACAAGTTTTCCTTTAGTTCCAGAAAAACTTCTTCTACAAGAATGGTGGTTGTACCAATATCAGCTTTCTGTAATAATATTTTATTCAACACGTCGACCTATATAGCTCTAATTACTTGCAAGAAAATTGGCAAAGTCTTCCAATTTTCCAATAGCAACCGTAAGGTCAATCGAACATCAATTGAATTGGTCTCAGTCGGTCGTTAAAACAATTAAGTCGATGCCCGCGCCTCAAACTGGTTCAAATGAAAAAAGTATTTCATTGGAAATGACTTACCGCTGCAGATCGACTAACAAGCGTTTTAATAGAACTGTTTTTAGTGTAACACTAAAAAACTTATAATGAGACGATGTTCATCGTTAATTTGTGCTAGCGCCAAATAATTGGATAAAGCTTAAGCTTTATACTTTACTTATATTCTTAAGAATATAAGTAGAATAAGTAAGTAGCTTTAAGTATGAAAGACGAGTGTTTCTTTGGCACGAATTGGGAATTTGGGTCATGCTCGCATCGGAAAAGTTTCCCCACAGAAGATGGTCGTGAAGCAGTATTGTACTGTATTTGGTATGGTGAGTGAAAACCGTATTACTATTCCTTCTCTGCTCTTTCTAGTTCCCATTAATCTAGAGAAACATCTGCAATATTTTTGGTGTTAAAGGTGTTCATGGTTGATGTAGTCACTTAACAATAAATCGCATGCTCTTTTGGCTGCCACTTATATATAAAACAGTAGAAATGCGTAAGAAATTGAAGTCGATAATTAAGGTGCGTTCATTGCAGAGTTGGTACATTTCCCTATGAGAGTAGAAACGTTCTTTAGACGTACATTGTACATAGTATCAAAGTTTCTGAATAAAGATACCTTGCATAACAACGATGTTTGTTATAAATAAAGTTAACACAATTGAAAATATTCCTCAACTCAGCGTAATAATAACTGCTCAAATCACATTCTCGAATGGCGTCCACATAAATATCCAATACAATAAACAAACTCGATTGCATTGCATGATTTATGTCGTCATACATTTGTACCGTAAATCCATTGAATGTTAAGTGCTGGCCCATCAATCTGTCAAACGATAATCACCTATTATAGACGTGGCCGGGCCCATAGTTGGAATAGAGGATAAAAAGGTATAGAGCTGTACTTACGGGCACGGGCAGTGAACAGTGTAAGTAAACGCATACTTCGTACTAAATAATTTGAAAGTTATAATAATTCTAACTGACTTATTTAATAAATTAGATTAAGTAAGCAGACTGAGATGTGATCAGTTTATGTAATTTTGTATGTTTTAAAATTCACATTATTAACATTAAACATCTCACATGGTTTCCCACAATTAACGTTTCAATTCGCTCGCTCTCTACGTATTTATACTCTACATTGGACCCTTACCGTCGAATAATTGGTAAACTAACGCCTACGTTCACAATTTTTATATCAAAACGATATTGTTAGGGCTCCAATACACTTACCGAAAGAGAATTTAACGTAATGTTAACGAGTATTATAACTCCTCCTCCCGTAGGATTTCCTAGATACAAGCATGTGCCCTATTTTAGGTTTTAAACAATCCGTGTACAAAATTTCATCCAAATCCAGAAGCCTCCCCAAGTTCTGGACCGATTCAGAAATAAACAGGAAATTTATATTTTTTATATAGCTTTTCTGGCTGTGCAGAAAAACTGATCAAAGAATTTAAGTCGTATTATTTACAAATAGAGTTACCGTATTACCTTATATGTATTACGTGAACGATTTCGATCTACTGATATCGCAATAATATGATATAAACTCCAAAGCCTATCATATCGGAAGTATATTAATCCGGCCTCGCTTTGTTCTGCCCCGCAGTAGCTATCACCAATATCTTATCAATATCAAGTAAATATTAATCACAAAGAGATGGAAATATAAGTTACGGTATTTGCCAAAGCTATCATCAATCACTCATATCAGTTAATACCTTTCAATGAACTTAATTCCCAAGAAGTGCGTATTACGAAATATTAGCAATAGTTATTGGGCAAACAGGCGAGGAATTAGACCGATCCAGGATCAGAATTCGCGACTTCTTCTTGTTACAACAGGCAAGCGGAGCATGGGGTTCATCTGATGTTAAGTAACTGACCGCAGCCCATGAAAAACTACGACACCAAACTGTCGCAGATGATGAAAGGGGAGGGGTTAAGGAGAGGATTAATGATGGGAAATTGGGAGAGGAGTAGAACGGCATAATAGGGGAATGAAATGGGAATACAGGTCCCCGGGCCGAGACCCCACTCACCGTGCGAGCTTGGCCCACTAATGCAATGTTCGGCTCCCACTTATTTATTTTCTGAAGAGGTTATGCCAGCAGAATTACCCTCTGTCGCCTTTTACGACATCAACGAGTAGAAATAGGGTGGCGACACACGTATTCTAACCCGTTGTCAAACGGGTGGAATAGTTGAGCATTCTTACAACTATACCAATGAATCTGTGTCAAAGCATATCATATAATATTTGTTTTAAGATTTGAATTAAAGTATGTACATGTATTCCATTCTATTATATTGAAGACATAAAAGTCACAGATAGACATTGCATATTAAAAAGAATAAGGAAAATGGGATTGCAATCATGCAAGATTAAACGGTTCGATAAAGTAATCTTTTGATACAGTACCGAACTGTCTCGTTATCAACAAATTTTTCCTATCCCTAATCCCTACTACTAAAAATGTTTAGGTTTACTTACTTATAACAATTTTTAGACCTTAAAAGTCTCACTGTTTTGTACTAAAATAAAGAATTTTTACCAAATCGATTACTCAAACGTCCTTAGAAAAACAACCACGTGTAAACGAACCTTTACAATAAATCGAAACGATCAAGATAGTAATAGATTTGAGTCAAAATGGCTTTCAGAATTACGAGTGCTTGTGTCTAACGGTCACGATAATGCTTCGTCATATTCGACAAACGTAAACATGATGGTAGGATTCCGCCTGGGAGTCGCGTGATTTCTTTCTTTCAAAATACTTACACATGTATTCACAAAAAAATACTTGAACATTAATAAAGTAGAAATATGAAGACGTTTCTCAAAGTGTTCCAAAACATCAAGACTTAATTAAAAGGCCAAGTGAACATTGCCACTCAAGTATAGATAGGTTTATGGGGTTGCGGGTGTTACCTGCTACTCGTTATATCTAGTTTCTATAATTTTTAGATATACGATTTTTCTATTTCAAAATTTTAAAAATTCTGCTTCTGTGCTTTTCTAAATATTTTTAATCAAGTCATCATCTTAAAACAATAATATATAAGTAAATAAGAATAGCAATCTTGATATTGTTGAAAATTAGCAATAGACTATTAAGAATTAGAAGCACCGGAATCGGGTTGAGTCTAAGCTGTATGTATGAGTAACTCGACTTAGGTATACAACTTTAAACTCTTTTGCTAACCGTAAACTCTTCAGACTAAAAATAACAAAAGCGTAACCGCTAAACAAGCATCTTACAAATAGGTTGTATTTTGAATTGAATGCGTTTACTCATACGGTCATCTGTAACAAAATGGCTGCTTAATATTCAGCATGGCCGCCTCCAATCAGCGGTTAGGCTTCGGGCAAGAAAGAAAATGTAAATCTGTTTATTTTGTATGCAATAGACATATATCGTTAAGTTAGCACAGTGCACCATTATGTAAATAATATAGTCTTTCAGTTCAGGTAAATGACATCCATTTATAAAAAGCTGAAAAGGCATACAAAATAAAGTGAATATTTCGTTTCGAATTGCTTGTACATAATTTTATGTAATGAACGCATGATATAAATTTTCTTACGTGTAATAACACACAAAAACTAATTTGAAATGTAAGAAGAATATCAAAAGTTGCTATAATTTAAAGAATAAATGTTACATGGACATATAAAATGCATAAACCAGTCCCCATAAAATATTATTTATGATACATCAAGCATTCTTGGAAATAGCATTCTATTTTGGCATAAACGAGCGTGTAATTTTATTACTAACTCGACTGCAAACAACCACATTCATCATTGTCTATTGATTGTTGCCATAAAATATTTAGTGGAATTATTTATCATGACTAAATCAGCTAATTGATAAATTCTTTGAATTTTAAAATTAGAATATGTTACGTCAATGTCAGTTTTTTCTTTTATGACAAAAAAGTCATACTAATCAAATGGAATTGGGCAACTTTCGCAGCTCTTTTCTTTTGTATCATCACACACTTTTTCTTTTTTTTAAAGTGAGGAAATCCTGCACGGATGCCCTACCACCACGCAGTAGGGTTATGTCTGCCTCTTACTGACTAAAACCTCAAATTGGCCTATTCCTGCGCCAAGAAGTCGAGGTCCCGGGATCTCCTTAAGGAACTCACACGGTGCATCGACACACACTTTTACTGTACATTTATAAAATTTTGTATTCTTCTTCATTATTGTGTATAAAATAGAACTCGATCAGAAAACGTGTATAAGGTTTATAACGAGGGTTGGTGCATTAGTAATTTGCCGTCATAAAACGTTAATCAAGCGACGGACACCATAAAAGACAGGTCGTATTTGTTATAACGAGCTCCCGACTGGTTCCTATCTTCTCGGTATTAATACCGTTCAATATGTATTAGTTCGAGGGAATTGTAGAAAGGCAATTAAAAGCAAGGGATGTAGGCAATTGAATGTAATCGCGGATATCGTTTTTATCGATGAAGGATAAGAAAGTGCATTGCTTTGAAACACATATTATTTCATTAAATTTTGTTCAGTAACTCTAAGTCTTTCCTTAAAGTAATGTTAGTAAAATCAGTGAAGTTATGCTTGTGCGAGAAACCAATCAATTAAATAACAATTTTCTACATAATAAATTAAATTAAATTGCATAAAATACAAAATTAGCCAGAGTAGACTTTCTAATATACATAAATAAGCACAATAAATTAAATAAACATACAAGCACTATTGGAAACGCAATTATCATACAAAATCCACTAAGTAAACGTACGTAATTTTTTATGCATGTAATTTGTAAAATAAAAATTACGACGATCATTCACTTTGACATCTATAATTAGTTTTGTAAAAGAGCTCTGGCCTACCAGCCCGTCGAGAGAATAAATCCACGTTAATAATCCGCCGTATAAATTAAACGAGGTGCGACAGACATAATCGATCTGCATTCCACAGGATATAAATAAATAATATCATTTAATGTCTTAAAGAAACCCAATACGGACGCATTCGTTAACCCCTCGTAACACATGTAGGCAGTTCATTTATTTGCCTTCAAAAGGCATCAATCAAATATGATCTCAGACCCGTTGATCGAATATCCATTCCGATATTCCATACAACCAAAATCCTTAGACCCCTGCCTGTCTGAGACTTGTTATCATTTTTATATGGAAAAACAAAGCTCCGTAGGCTAAAGTAGGTCTTAATACAATGGTTAATAAAATATGGTGGTCCGTTCAACTTAACTGCATCCATATTTAGACACCTGCTGTGAACTCGTTCGCCATTTTGGGCCTTCGTTAAAGGTGTAGTCAACAGTCCTCTTATTGCCTTTTGTTAATAAACTTGAATACGTTTTCCATCAACCGTCTTTAAATTATATGCAACCATATTCAAAAATAATAGCCCATATCTTATTAATAAATGCCTTCCTTTACAGCGTTTATACGAATAAATCTTCCAGCTTCCTCAAAGCATTTTAAACGAGTCGTAATGTATTTTATTTCCGTTTTATAGCAACACCCAGTTCGAATTTAGAATCGCCACATTAATATCGTGTACAGATCTCTGTCAAGCAGGGCCTGACAGAAATAGTGCATCCTGTTACGAACGCGAGCAGCAGACGCCCTAAGCCGTACCCAAATCGAATAATCGATTTTACGATCTCCAGAAATAAACGCGGTCCCTTCATTCTTGCTCCGTATGTTTAACGTTTGATACCCCCAATAAAGTCAAGTTCAATGTAAGAATTTAATGTCAAGCGAAAGCACAAAAATTGAGCTTTTTCGTACATGCTTACAAAACTTCAATAATATGACTTTCCTATACCATTCGACGCGAATATGTAAACAATATGTTTTATTTATCGAATCATAAAACTAATTTTTTATATACAAATGTTACAGATGATATATTTTAATACGTACGTTTTTAGTCCAATTAATTTAAATGGTAACTAGTTAAAGATAGGCAGATGCTCTATCGTATTTCGAAGTTTGAAAACGAAATGAATGTTAATGTTCCCACTTATATCTAATCTTACTGGCTTTCCAATCGCTATATTGATAAAATAGATATAATCACACAACACGCCTCTTAGTGGATAAAATCAAAAAATATTAATAATAATAAAAAAATATTTTTACTTAACTTTTCAAGTAGTTGCAATGACACCTCGCGCCTTATGAATGACCTAATGTCGAGATGGGAACATTATTCAAGCTGAACATAGCCTGAGTGTGATTTAAAATTAACTCAAGTGTAAACTATTAAATTCGAAAAGCGAGACGAAAGCAAGGGCGAAGTTAACCGGCGTATATCATGTCAACGTTTACGATGGCCGAAACATTTGGAAATAAGAGAAAAAGGCGAGACTCACCGCGTGTGTGGGCTCGTAAAACTGCCACCATGAAAAGTTATGAAACGTATACCTATAAGATCCTATTACATATTGCTGTTTACTAACTAGCGGTTGCCCGTAAAGGCACCGGTCTGAAGAAGCCCTACAATGTCTCCTACATTTCGGTAAAATTACTTTTAAAATCGGTGCAGTCGTCAGCGACACGAATAGCTAGAATTACCGCTACAGTCAAGTTCCATTTTATATGTAAAGATGCGTGGATAATGTCCAACCGTAAAATTTCAAAGCTTCTTCACGCTTAAGCATGAAAGAATATTACCTCTTTCTTTTACTTTAAGTGCTGATAATATAAATAGCATAACGGAATGTTATTTTGTTTTTATTATTTACATAAGATCCAATATGGTTCTTTAAAAATAATTTTATAGCGTGAAACCAATCGTTTCCCGCCAGATAACATTATCGTTTAATGGCCACTTGGTGCACGACATGACGCCACATGGAACGAGAAAAAATAAAATGCTAAAAGCACCAGTCCGTTCGCGCCTCGACGTAATAACATTTGCATTTCTTGTGAACCCACGTTACCAATGCTCGGTTCAATCGATAAGTTCGCATGATTATTTTCAATCCACTTCGAATGTTTTTTCAATGTAAATATTTATAAAAGCGCTTGTTACTTCACCGAATTTTATTCTCTGTCACACTTTCAAGTAATTCCCGGCGCTCGATGCCTTTGAAACACCGCTTCAACGAGAGCCTAATTAACACAATGCAAATCGTACAAACATTAGTAAAATGTTAGCCAACATGTGTTGGCGTCGGAGGCCGAATCAAACACACCAGCGGGCGAACAAACACCTAGTGTTTGGACTATCGCCACTTTCGGTTCTGTTCAAATAGCTGCCCTTGTTTGTTCAAGTGCTAGTGACACGCCACCGCGGGGTCCTACAACCAGCCTATCTTTACCTCTAATTCCTCGTTCCTCTATTCTTAATTTCGGTGAAAGGTAGTAATCCTACAGGTCGTGTTAAGCTGGTGTCGGCCGAAAACAAGGCGACACCTTTCTTGTCCTTTAGAAGGATTTACCTGTCACAGGTTTTAACGAGCTAAGTAAGGGTAGTCGGATTGTAATTTACATGAAATCAAGCTCAAGAAGCTCGTTAAGAGGACCAGTTTTTAAGTATGAAAAGTAAACAAGACTACCACATCGTTAAAACATAATGATAGTTTTTAATATTGCTCGTCGAATTTTAATGGTATGCCTAGTCGTTGAGTAGCGAACGTTCTGTTATGCATTTTAGCGTCCATATTTGTCCGGGTATTTATTTTATTTTTGCTTTTGAAGGCACCTGCCTTTATCTTTTCTTGGCGAAAATAATTCGTTCACACTTCGTGATATAAATACACAAAATTATAATTTTAATGATTCACTAGTTCAATATGATGGTTTTACTCGACCCTTTAAATAAATAAATAAAATAAAATTTATTGTTCCTCCCTAAAATTTAAATTTGAATAAGTATATGTATCTAATACATTTCAATAATTGCAAAGCATATGCACAGAGAAATATTTTTAATTATCTGCTATTTCCCACGTAATTCTACCAGTTCCTCCCTTTTTAGAATATCTCTTTATACTACGTTCTACCCTCGACAGTTTTATTAATATTACCTATACTATCAATCACTGGCAAAGTAAATAAAACTTAACCGGTAAAATCGTTATAGTATACCATTTTTTACGTTTAAACCGTCACAAGAAATCAATTGGCCCCTCCATTTGTGGGTGCACTCTCTATTAGGCCCATACTCGTATGGTAAGAACTATGAACGAGTTTCAAAGAGCCATTAGCTGTTTAAATACCTACGTTAAATGCCGAATGGCGACTTTAGAAAATACCGGTAGCTTTGAAGCGTATGAACTGTTACTAACGAAGATGCTTCTCATATAGAATACTAGCTGATCCGCGCGGCTTCGCTCCCGTATATTATATATGTATATAGCCTATGTTACATGTGGATAATGTAGCTATCGAATGGAAAAAGAATTTTTTAAATCGGTCCAGTAGTTTTTTAAGCCTATTCATTACAACCAAACAAACAAACAAACAATGTTTTCATCTTTATAATATTAGTGTAGATATAAGAAACTAAAGTACTAGAAATAGACCCGATATACTAGCCAAATGACAAAGTTTAATGATAAACTATTGAAACACTTACAAAGTTTCCATTTAAAAGAACGTTAAGTGCTTTCATAATTATTTCTCCATATTAAAAAAGTGGAGCTGAAAGTCAAAGAATATAAAAATGCAGACACAAGATAATAACAATTACGAGCTTACCTTTAAATAGCACCCGTCCTTGTTTTAATTACGAATGGAAATAAAAATCATTAACAGAGCATCTTTAAACATAAGTAATTAATAGGTATTCACGACCATTCCCTTCACAAATGTAGTCAGATGTGGACATTTTGATCACAAGTCACCTTTCTCACCTGTCCCAACAGCTGATTGTTTAGTCGAAAAATTAAATACTTAATTGTTTTAATTAACTACTAACCATCTTAGGACTGTTTGCAGTTTAAATGCAATTGTAATTAAGTACTTGTGCTAGTATTGATTACAACTGTCGAAGTATTAACATTTTGTTTATATGTTTTACAAGTTAAGTGTAGTACATTTTGTTTACAAAGTATTGACTGATCTAAATAAGTGTGTATTGAGAAAAACAAAAAATAATGTAATTCATTTCAATTACAATGTTGGGTTTCAAAGCGAAATACAAAGTAGGACAGTCATATTGAAATATGTAAAATTAAGAGACGTAAAAGAACAACATAACCAGAAAGTTATGTTGGGTGTTTATATAATAATGTGTTAATAACTCCCATGATCTATATTAATATTATAAAAAGGAAAGATCTGTTTGTATTTAATAGACTCTGAAACTACATGACCGATTTGGATGATGTTTTGTACAGAAATTCTTTGAAACCCCAGGAATGACATAGGATAGTTTTTATCCCGAAAATCCTACGGGAATGGGATATTTATGGGAAAAACCGCGGAGCTCAACTAGTCAAAGATAAAACAAACAACTATGTATATAACATTATCTCAAAACATTTTTGACTCTTGTACTAGTCATGTAAAATTTACCAAACAATTTGATTTGAGCGGAGCTCAGCTAGTCAAAGATATAACAAACAACTTTAACATTATCGGACATTTTTGACTCTTGTTGTATCAGTCACGTAAAACTCATCAAACAATTTGATTTCCAGGTGGGTAGTGGTAGCAGGCGCATGGCGTGCGAGTGTGCTCCGCCCCCCGACGAACCCCGCAGCAGCTCGCAATGACAGGCACTCCTCATTGCTGCAGCTGGCTGCCTGGGGGGTACCGGCCGCGCTCACTGCAGCAGTACTCGTGACCAGAGATGTCGACGCCGATGAATTAACTGGTAATACTTTTGATATAGTACAATTAGAGAACAATTATACGCATTTTTAATATTTTAAGCATCGGATTAAGGCCGACGGTTTCGGACCGTTTCGGAGGTCCTTCTTAAGTGAGTAAAAACCGTGAACTATATAATTAATAAAACAATGTCTCACTTATCGTTGAATCAATATAATTATGCGCACTTTTAAGATAAACAAAAATATGGATTAAGTTTACTTTTACACTTGTTCTTGCTTTTGCTGATATTTTAACATGTATTGAAATTTCTGTAGCAGCTAATAATATAATGTGATATGTCATAAACAAAGCTGAATTCAAAAATAATTTTTCGGGAAACAATACCCGAATGCTATTTTATCTATTATTTTAAATTATTAAAATGTTAATTACTCTTGCGCATAAAGCAGCGCAATGTTTATAGTATAACAATAAACGTTGATTGTACACGGGCAATTAAATTTACATAATAGTAATAAGAACAATCATTCGAGAACTATAAAACATTTGCTATAAGCGCAATCGCGTACAATACGTTTCCTTGAATCGGTAAGCATTATCGAGCGTACCAAATCATTACTATTCTAATACACATCCGTAACAGAACCCCAGAACGGTGGCGATTCGCGGTTTAATACTCCTTTGATTCGATTGGCGGCGTCTTCAAAGCGATTAATCTTGAACCAGAGCACGGGAGCACGCATTCATGCATTTACATTGATTGTTTTGTGAAACCGATCCATTGTAATACCCTGTTATGTGTGAGTACTGAATGGGCTCGGGAACTTACGTCTACACTTGGGGATTTAGGTGAACCAAATAGCATTGTAAGAAGGAGGGAAATATTGAAAAGTGTTAAACCATGCGACTAGTAGTAAAAAGATGCAAATCCTGGCAGTTCAGGAATCTAAGCTTAACTGCGGCAATATTTTATAAAGCAGCCAATCCAAGATGTAAATTAACTGGAGATAGAAAACACATAATAAATATTGACATAGTAACAGTAAAGTCTATATTTCTATATAATATATTCCTTTAATAGTTATAGAGCATGCACTCGAGCATACTATCTGGAAAGTCTTATCGTTTAAGATAATTAAATGCTTAAATCAGACAGACGAACATTAAAGATACCGCCTGATATGGCTTTGTTAGAACTCTTTACTAATCACAACACACAGCCGAGTACCCTGTAAATAATTACCCATTGAAGATCGTACGTAAAAAGTACCGACTTAGATAAAACTGAAGTTTACGTTGCGGTGCTACTGAAGTAAAGATAAGGAAGAAACGGTTGGACAACACTGGTAGCTTTATCCTAAATAATTAATTCGTCGCGATACGTATAAGGAACAAAATGTTTGTAATTTGAAGGCATAACTTTATGTGAGATACGCAGCAAAACACATAAAGTTATGCCTTCAAATTCCAAAGCAAGTAGTATATTTTTTTTTATTAAATCATCTTTATTTAGAGTGGACGATAAAAAAGGTTTTGTGTTTATCCCCTTTTAAAATTAAAATGCCACAGGTCCGATTCTCAGGAATATTGCACTTTCAATCAAATCTCGAGCACATTGTTCTTGAAGTTTATTATTTTCACGTCCATTATCCATAGCGTCTAAAGAAATGCTTAACCATTATTCGAGCCGTTAAATACGACACCTTTCCTCCTCGCTCGCTCGTATTTCAATTTTAAATCGGCCCTTTTAAAACTGCCTTATTAATGCAGGCTTTTTTCTCGCCGTCTGTTTGTGTAGGTGTCCGCTTTGAAAGTGCTTTATTGGAAATTGGAATGTTATTCAACTCGCGAGAAAGAATCCGTATCCGCTAAAATTGTCTTTCAAAGCGCGTTGACTTCGCAAAAACTTAAATAATAAAGGCTTTAAATATTTATCTTTCTTTTCCAGGTACATGTTATGTGGGAAATCAGTCCAGCAAATCTCTACTAGCGCTGGTTATCATACCCGAGGCAATCTGTTTGCTGCTTGGCTCCGTATTTTTGGCATCTGGTCTTCGAACAGTTCTACGGCGTCCTACACCAACCCTCGCACCAGGGCCACTTTTGAATGGTCCTCCGCAAGCCCATACCGACCAAAGTATACTACGACTGGGTGCATTTACTGCTTTATATGCAGTTCCCTCTGCGTGCATACTGGCGACGTGGATTTATGAATTCACGTGGAGAGATGACTGGCTTGCGGCACCAGTGCCTTCTTCTGAACCGTCAACGCAACCGCGACCTGCATTTTGGGTGTTTTTGTTCCGAATATTTGCAACACAAGTTTTGGGTGTAATGGTTGCAGTATGGATTGCAACTCCACGTCTCAAAGCATTATGGAGAAGAATCAGTAGCCCAAGAAAACCAGCATTAGCAAAATCTCCTGTGGGTCCACCACCCACACCACTGACGTTACATTGTTATGCTGGACATCCACACACTTTAAATCGACATCCACATAAATATGCCACGTATAGGCCACCCCAACAGCAATCGTACCGTAAACCACGACATTATCACTACTCCGCTGGTGAAACTATTCTATGACATCATGATTAAAATGTAAAAAATTGTTTAAAATTTATATTTTCCTGTAATTAATGCATAGTAAGTTAAATGTGCCATCTGTGTATCAAAACCACCCGGACGCTGCCTAGACAGTAGAAATACTGCATTTCAAGCGTTCGCAGCGTTAATATCATTAAATATGTTATTTTGAGCGGTATTTTATCATGGCTTAAAATATCGATAATTTGCTAATTTTAAACGATTATAATTTTGTAAATATTTACAATCGATGAAAAGTGCGGAGTATAAGACTTGAACAAATTTTAATTGTTTGATCTATATTTTAAATCCCAGTGATTCTTGCCACTTTGTAACTAAAAGACTGGACGAGAAAGTATAAAATAAGAAAAAAACTTAATATTTTACCTCGCAAAGTTCATAAAACTCCTTAATTTAAGAACAGTCAACATAAATGTTTTTATAAAGTGAAATGTGAATAAGTAATAATAAGGACAGATTTTCTATGTTTATATTTAAACTAATTGTTAAATTAAATTTTTGTACTTAACACCTTAGCCCTTATTTAGAAATTAAGTATATAGGCATATGCAACTGTTTAATAATAATATTATTGTGTACAGTCTTACACAGAAAAGGTGTTACATCAACCCACCTTTAAATAAGTTTTGTATAAAATATTTTGTTACAGATTAATTTTAAGACAACTGATAATTGTACATAGTTAAGCATCTTAATAATTATTGTAAATAAACAAATTTAACAATGAATTTGTGTCTTACTTTTCAAAAGTCCCTAAATAAAATCAAGAAACTACCCCTCCTCCCATCTATTACAACAAAACTTACTGCATAAAGAAATATGCCCTCGCATTACCTAAAACAAATGAATAATTTTTCATTCTCCAAGTTGTGCCCCCTCCCCCATAATGTCGATGCCCCTGGCTGTAGGTTTACCACCGGTTCGGAAGACGGAAACTCAATTCTTTTGATTACATTGTGAAATTATAGTTTACAACTCCAAAGAATACATATTAACATACTGAACAATTATCCCGCATTGATTTGGAAAATTATACGATCAACGATTCTTGTTTTCCATATATGATGAATTCTACGGCAAACTTTTTGAAATAAATCTTTTTTTATTAAAGTTATTAATTTTGACAGTGGTTTGGAGGAATTTCATTATAAGAATCTTGACCAATAAAAGAATTTTGAACCTTTAACCCTAAAGCCCCCTTTACACATCGGCAGACGAACATTTTGTACCGTCTACGGATATATACATATATTACCTCGTCTTCAACTCCGCGGACGACATCGGTAGATGACGTGTTATGAAGAGAATACCTATGTTCTTGAAATGCTGTCTGAGGGATTCCCTAGAGTTTAAGACTATACAGTATACATTGCCCTAACTACTCTTATTCGAAAAACAGTTTCAAAATGCGTCGCCTTTCCCCATAAAAAAGGTCCATATGACATGATGCTATGGAAGTAGTTGAAGTAGGCTATTCGAGCCGCATTTGTCTGTGAGATGCCTGATTTTGCTGTTTGCGTAGACAACGCAGCTTAGTTTAGCCGCTGTAGATGCTATTTGGGTTCTCTACATCATCTATTCGAATCTAGAGTTATTCCTAGAAATACAAGGGATAATCGCTTATTGATTCTTCTGTATTTTCTTTTCAGCATTTAGCTTTTTTTGGGTAAAATAATTGGGTAAAATAAATTCAGTGCATTCAAATTATTTGCTTATTATTTTAAATCCAAATGATCATCTTTACTATTTATGTATTTTTTATCTACCGAAAAGTGACATTTCAAATTTGACATTTGATAATGAAAACGAGATAATATAGAACGGCGTCTTTTTTAATTTACTGATTTTCTATGTGTAATCCGTAATTTCTTTATTATTTAAAGAAAAAAAATGACGTGCTTTACTCACATTTGTCGATTAAGCAGTAATGCGATTGGGGGTTACAGGAACATTTTACAAGGAAGGTAAGAGTGAGGTTAGGATGGCTTACTTTGTTTACGTTTTATTATAATTAAAATACCGTGCAGAACTTGTGTCTAACATGAATAAGCAACTAATTAAATTAAAATATACACTTTAATTTTCTGTATTTGTAAAATATTAACACTAAACATCTGAAAATAGGTCGTCATGGTTGTATTCGATCCAGACATGCGACTATGCAGTAAAGAAGTCAGCCGAAGAAAGGCTCGGCATCGAAAAGCCGAAACGTCCCTTGACTCCGTTCTTTAAGTTTATGACACAAATGCGGCCAGCATTATTGGCTAAGAACCCAAGCATAACATCCAAAGAGGCCATTTCTTGGACTTCAAAGCATTGGCAACAACTAGATAGTGAAGTAAGTTAACTAGCTTGAAGCCATTCAATAAATTAACTAGAGTTTATTAATAAATGTGGAAATCGTGTGAAAAAGGCTTTAATTCTATTTTTTTTGTCACATTACCTATAAACTTGGCCAAGCTACAAGCTACTACATCCTACTACTATTATAAAGGCGAAAGTTTGTAAGTATGGATGTATGGATGTTTGTTACTCTTTCACGCAAAAACTACTGAACCGATTGTGATGAAACTTGGTATACATATAGACAAGGGTTCAGAATAACATATAGGCTACTTTTTATCCCGGAGTTGCCATTTAATCAGAAGTTACGCGGGTGAAACCGCGGGGTACAGCTAGTAATTACAATAAAGATTAAAAGAGATGTCATGACCAGATATCCTATATATATATTATTCCCTCTTATGCACAAATCTTAGTGTTATTCTTTTATAACTCGTTCTATATCATATCTTTTATTTTAATTTTATATAATTTTAGACAAAGTCCCAAATGACCAAAGAGTATGAAAAAGATCTTGAAGACTACAAAAAAATAAAGCAGCTCTATGATGCATCCCTCACAGACCAACAAAAAGAAGATATTAGGAAAATGAAAGAGGAAATGGCTGCAGCAAAGGAAAAGAGAAAATTAAAAGCGGTTAGTTTTTATTTATAGTTTATTATTAATTGACTTTTTTAAGATGGCCAATCATGTTGGAAGTTATATGTATTTAAACTTTTTTACTTCCTTCCAGTTGACAATCCTATAGTTATTGAAAAAATTAATATAGATATTTTCTGGGAAAATATTATCATATTATTTTTGTGCATTCGAAATAGAGCAAATTTAATACAATATTTATTTTATGAAAAAACAAAACTTGGTAACTTGATAAGTGTTATTTATCTATTTTCAGGAATATAAAGAGCTGGGGCGGCCAAAGAAACCAATGTCCTCTTATATTTTATACATGATGTCAAGAAAAGATAAAACATCAGAAGTAAGAGACTTCAAGAGTTATCAAGAGAAAGTAAGAGCCGACTGGGTCAAGTTGCCAGAAACTGAAAGGGTGAAATTTGAGAAGCAAGCTGAAGAACTAATGGCTAAATATAAGTATGTATCTTTTAACTGTGTTATTCTACTAATATGTAAAAGTTTGGATGAAGATTGGATGTGTGTCAATGAGTGGGGTGCCACAACAACTGGACACATTTTGATGTAATTTTGGCTATAAATAGGCTATTAACTGGATTTATTGTTCTAAAATTATTGCATACGCAACCGTGGCGTGGGTAGAAGCTACCATAAATTTTTGTAATTTAAATGTGAATGTTCATATTACGAGATATAAGATTAATCATTTATACTGTTTTGTATTACAGGAAAGATTTAGAAGCATGGGAAATAAAAATGATATCCATGGGACGTCCAGATTTAGTTCGCCAAAAACCCACCTTGAAGAAAAAGACAAAGGCTGAGAAAAGCGAATAGGAACTCGGGTGCTCTGATACTTCAACTGATCCTGTCAAAGATAGTCATGACACATACAGTGATAATGTACAAACTTCCAAATATATTAATATAAGTGAAAATAAAGTTGACTCTACTCAAACTAAAAGCAGTATTAAAGATTTGGGATCAGAAGAATGTCAGAGCACGGGTGACAGCAAAAATAACACTCGGATTGAGACCAATGTTTCAAATGAAAACGAAAAAAGTAAGAACTTTATGAATAAGGTTAAGCGCTTCTTTAAATTTTAGTTATAGTTATCACTTAGTTGCAATGTAAATCATCTATTCACGTCACATAGTCCTCATTATAAGATTAATGTACATATTTTGTTTTATTTATCTTCCCTTTTTAGCTAAAAATATCACTTAAGTTCCATTTGATTTTTTTAAATTATTTATTTTTAGTTTTCATCCTATCCTATTAGTTAATACTCAGCCTTTTCAAGTATTTTAGATCATATACAAAAGAATAGCCGAAAATTTAGACTCACATTAAAAAATAAATAAAATGAAACTCAAATAAAATACAGGCTCCTTATGAAATAATACTTAAAGATCTGAGATAAGGTTGGCCTTCAATGTTTCTTACATTTCTTTTTAACAACAATAATTGTTTGATAAAGTAGTTTTTGTAACACAGAAAGATTTTCTAAATATAGGATAGCTAAGATAAATGTTTCTACATTTTAAAAGGCAAGTCATTCTTCACAACTTTCTTTAATCAGATTTTGTGAATCTTTCTGATAATTATTTGATTACCACCTATGGCCTGAAACATTAACCTTATTAAATCTTTCACAAAAGGTAAGTTAGCATACATGCTAGGAAGCATGCATGCATGTGAAATTCAATCACTTTAATGTTACAATTTTCCTGAGATACACTT
>LQNK01000077.1:605253-625206 GCA_001586405.1 Phoebis sennae
AAAAAAATAAAAAAATGAAATCTTTTATTTTTTATAGTATCAGAATAGATCTATTTTTTTTCTATGTCTGGTTAAGTAATTTTAGAACTACTTCTGTTCTTCACCTAGGGTATTCATTACACATTTATTTATTATATTCTCTTTCATCTACTAATAATGTATGTTTTGCAGGTGTAACAATACATCCAAACCATCTCATACAGTAGACGCGCACACCGCAGAAGTGAACTGCCTCAGTTTTAACCCCTACTCTGAATTCATACTAGCTACTGGCAGTGCTGACAAAACTGTAAGTTGATTTAGTTTTTCTCTGCTTTACATTTCATTCAGTTAAAATGTGTGTATGTGTAAATGAAATTATTATAAATAATATTCTTTTCTTTCTGTACTCCAAAATGTATTGTAAAATATGTACTACTTTATTGTTTATTTGTGTTTTAATATTTGTTATTTGTTATAGGTTGCATTGTGGGATCTTCGTAACTTGAAATTAAAGCTCCATTCATTTGAGTCACACAAGGATGAAATATTCCAAGTACAATGGTCACCGCATAATGAAACTATCCTCGCTAGCAGTGGCACTGATAGAAGGTAAAGTTTCACACTTAGTTTTATTTATTTAAAACTAAAGAAATATTTCTATTTTTAAGTTGGAAAACCTCATAGAATCATCCACATTATGAAAGTCCAAACTACTTTTCATTTATGATCAAGGTTAGTAGGTCACTAGAACTGGAAAAAAAATAACATTTTGCCAAAAAATATTCCATAGAAAATTGGTAAAAGGTTTCTAGAAGATCTGATATATGAGATAGATACAGTCCAGGGAACTCTTTGAAAATCAACAGAATAAGCTCTGCAGTTAGGTTTTAATGACCTATGAAACTCTTACACTGAGACTGAATAGCTCTGATGTGAAGGGTTACTAGTTCACTAAAAACTGGAAAAACATTAATAACAAGACACTGCTCTGTCGAATGACAATTTTTTTTTTAATTTTCCAAATTGATTCATAAATGGCGGAAATATTCATCTGAATGTGGTGTCAGGCTGCACGTGTGGGACCTGTCGAAGATCGGCGAGGAGCAGACGGCGGAGGACGCGGAGGACGGGCCGCCCGAGCTGCTGTTCATCCACGGCGGACACACGGCCAAGATCTCCGACTTCTCCTGGAACCCCAACGAGCCCTGGGTCATCTGCTCCGTCTCCGAGGATAACATTATGCAGGTATGAGCACGCAGCAGTTCATTTTTGTGTTTGGTTAAGCAGTCGATTGTTAAGCGTTGTTAGGGGTTCGGTTCGTGGATACCATAAAAAAAATTATATGGCACAGAAGGTTGATCGTTAACCTTTAATGTCTGTAAATTAAGTAATAAAGGTTTCTACTTGATATTATTATTAGATTTCTATCTATGCTATGACCTGTGTACTCCTGAAGAGAAGAGTTAACGAGAGGATTATCATCTATTTTAGAAAGTATAATTAAAATTACAGGGGTCCCCCAAAACGTTACACCTAAACAGAATCCACAGAAATTATTAATTAATTTAATTGTGAATAATAAAGTTCACACTGATAACTCATGGTTTATAGTACAAAGCAAGAACAACCATTATAAAGTCTAATTCATTTAATACTAAAATAACTACTGAAGAGTATTAAAACAACATCAGTAAAAAGTTCTTTATATTATTACATACTTTTAGGCATATATTATTGCTGTACTAAATTATCGTTTCTTGTCAGGTCTGGCAAATGGCTGAAAACATTTACAACGATGAGGAACCAGAGACG
Source organism: Phoebis sennae (assembly GCA_001586405.1). Taxonomy (NCBI): domain Eukaryota; kingdom Metazoa; phylum Arthropoda; class Insecta; order Lepidoptera; family Pieridae; genus Phoebis; species Phoebis sennae. Next base: position 607,048 of record LQNK01000077.1, read on the forward strand.
CCAGCCTCCGAGCTCGAGTCCGGTGTCAACGTGAATCACGGCTAGATTCTACCGCCCACAACGATGTCAACATTTCTTACAAACACTGTACAATTCACAATCACATTCGAAATTATAAATTATTGTACAAAAAATGTAAAATTTTTAAATTATAAAAACTGTTGTGCATTCATGCATTGTTCGATGGAATCATGGCGTTTTGGTTGTGTAAATCGCATTTTAGAAGCACAAAAGTATTTTCTTCTTGCATTAAAAATGCAAGCCGGTATTGATATTAAGAATATTTTCTGCTTAAGTCAGTATTTCACTATCCTTAAGTTGGATTCCATTATGTAGATTTTAGAAGTTAGAAAATATTTACTAACCATTTCATAAAATTATCCATTAATCGGCCTGATATTAGTTTAGTATTTTTTTAATTAATTATGTGTGTTGTAAAAACTTTTTCATTCTACTTTTGGTGTCACAATAAGTTGATGTTTGTTGATTAAAAATGTAAACTTTGTTTTTCGACATATTTACTATTTGTTCTTAATTTCATGTTACATAACACTTAATATCCATATTCATGTAAAATTCATACATACATTGTTTTAGTCAGAAAGAACTTAAATATCCCCACATATTGAAAAACAGGGTTCTAGTTTAACAGCAATTTTATAATAGTACAATTAAGAAGCCGTATCACAAACTTGTACTCAAGTTTTATCATACTAATGAATTTTGTAATAGATACAATGATCTCTTAACTAATTTATATCTAAGAATCATCTACGGGATGGGACCCTACTTGAGGATATTCTGAAAATTTTAAAAGTTGACGAAAAACAACCTGGATCGTATGCACTAGAATCTCTTATATTTTCAGTTCTTTTCTTGCAAATGAAGATGCGTCTATTTTGTTACAAGATTTTACTTAATGGAATGTCTGTTTTATTTAACAGTAACGACGTTAATGGGCGATTTATTTACGCATTTTAATGGATAAGTAGACTTTTTAAGATAACAAAATATGTGTCTAAGGGTTCCGCATACAGTCATAGTTAAAGAAGATTCCATTTAATTTATTAAGTTATTGTATTAAGTCACACCGAAGTTATTTACCGAAACCGCCACATGTATACCGGTGGCGCGACTGAAAGATACTTTGTAATGTTAATGCAGTAATTGAATATAATTTTAGGTTCTGCTAATTATTATACGAAATAAACTATGATAATAATATACGTGTTTTATTATGATCTATTCACAAAAACAAACATTTTTTTTATTGAAGTTTTTTTTAATTATAGCAGCTTATTTTTAGCCTTCCACCTTGGCTTGAATTAATTTACGGTAGCGATAAAAAAATATTTGCATTATGATGACTTAGCAACAATGGCCAGTAATATATAACTTTTGTTTAAATTTAAGTTGCAAAAAAACTTAATTAATATTATGAAGATTACCATTGGGACCCGCAACTCACTAGTATAGTATCGATTTTTTTAATTAATGTTTAGGGAAGGACCTGATGTCATATTCACCACACCTAGTAGTAGGGGAGCTCTAGAGGGATTGCTGTAGTTACTTGAGCGCGTCAGAAAATAATATGGAGAGATCCTTGTACATTGCAATGTATCAATATTGTGTTCAGACTTCAGAGTAGCCTATTCAAAGTTTATGGTTATTAGCTACATGGCTCCATGAAAACTTTCAGATTAAGACAAGGTTAAGTACATGCAGAATAGGGTATATATAGGGGTATATATAGTATATATAAGGTATATTCAAATCTTCTGACGATTAGAATGTGGCGTAAGAAAATGGTCCAGTCACAAATTTGTTCAAACAAAATGACATCCTTAAAAATACCTGAGCATGATTGTTGTTTTTTATTTTGGAGGAAATCCTTTCAGGATTACGGAAACAATATAATCTAAGCACTAAAAAAACGAACCCCACTCCATATTAAATGTTAATACATGGTAAGGGTATATGACATTTTTAACATTGTACAAGGTGTGTATGGGGCACCCATATGGTTTTCTAACGTGCTGGAGTAATTAAAAAAATCCGCTATTGGGCTCCCTTACTACGTGTAGCTTAATATGGGCAACAAGCCCTTATGTCTAAATAACTTTCTAAATTATTTTAGTTCACGATAGCGCTGTACCGCGTCCGCGTCGCTATGTTGTTCCACGTGATTTTATTAAAATGTATTTTTATATCATTATTTATTGCGAGTCGAGCCCATACTAGCGGTGGCCATCGTTTTTCTCACCACTCATACTCAAAACCATCAGGTACGAGTTACGGTACACACTCAGCTCGGCACACATACCCACACAATACAGGTTTGTCTGGTAACACGGTACATAGTTACAGCAGTAACCACAGAACTGAGGTGCATCATCATTACCACTATAATCCTCCTCAACAAATAAATTACGGGTCAACCTACCATCCCGTGTATCATGGGACGCCACCTGTTTACGTATATGAGTACAGAGATTCGGGAAGCAGATTTGATACTATATTAACTGGCCTAGCTTTATACAATTTAGGCAGAATGAGCCAAGACCACAAATATCATGATTACAGTAATAAAGATTATAGAGGATCCCCGGGAGAAATTTGCAAATTAGGAATAAGTAAAAACAACGGTGAATACGAGGAGACTCGAATCGACTGCAAGTTAATGTCAAGTTTTATATGGGATGCTACGAGAGAAAATCATAATTCTGAATCTCAAAGTGTCACAAATACGGTTAAATCAACCAACGTTACCAATATCATTTCAAGTAAGAATGGAACGAAAGAAACTGTCGTTATTGAAAATACAACTACTACGGTTAATGCCGTAGATGTTAAAGGGCCGTCTATAAAAGTCGTAGATGGAATGAACTGCTTCATGATACGTATATCTAGAGATTCCTCAATATTAAAACGGAAAGTTGAATGTGGACTTTTACAAACATATGCTATGAGGTCCTTGAAGAACAATGCGCATCGATTTAAACCGTCAGAAATTGTTGGAATAATATGTATTTTGGCAACTCGTTTATTTTTTGTTAGTTTTTAATGAAAAGAGATTTTTTTTTATTTTTATGTACTTAATAGGAATATAGGTTTTGAATAAATACAATCTTAAAGTTAGTGACTTTTATTTAAAGACTAGGTAAAAAAACATAAAAATGAATCAAAGGAATTAAACATTAATTTTGTCTGAGAACAATTTGGGTAGATTTTGCCAACATTCGTAATATTTCGCATCGAGCTTCTGACACGTCTCCATTCCCCATTTTGTGATGGCCATGCTCAGAGACGATTCGAACATAAATGCCTGAAAAAGATAGCTTATTAATTCTTTTGGAATACAATCAATTTTAGCGTTTGTTTTTTATTTTCAAAAATCATATAACTTACATATTAATGACTAATAAGATGAAAAATTACAAAATTATAAAAATGCAACAAAAAAGTAACGAATTTTGGGAAGTAAGTTATTTAAAAATGCTTTAAGTTAAGAATACGCGGTCGTTTGAAAGAGTAGGTAGGTAGGTAACCTAAACACACATTTCAATACATATATAATTTGTATTTGTTATACATTCTATAGAAAATAAATATCCTATAATTTCAAAGATATAAATTGCTATATCTTCTACCAAAAATATATAAAATACCTGTGTGCCAACCGCAATTTTCTGCGGTACCAATTCCGCATTAGAAGCGGATTGGAAGCACTGCGCATCAGGTCCATGGGGCGTCATCATGGAGTGAAGAGACGCGCCTCCGGGAAGAAAACCACCCTCCTTGGCTTCGTATGAACCGAGGATGAGGCCCATGAACTCGCTCATACAGTTCCCTGTTATAAAATTAATGTAAAAGCTAAAGAAATATCCTTGGACATTTTAACATAACGTCACAGAGTAAACTAAACACGATATAAGAGAATTAGACGTCCAGATAGAAGAAAATTACAATGTTCATTACTTTCTACCGTGGGAATCAAACCCTCTGGCCCAATAGACATTGAGAGATCCACTACGCACACACATTGGAATCGTCTGTCAAGTTAGAATTGATGATGGGATAAACTCTCAAAACAGCCTAAAATTGTTAGTCTAAACCAGAGGTTCCCAATCAGTGGTCCGTGAAAGATTTCAATTTTTTTTCCTCCGCTAGCACAAGATTCACGCATGTATCTACTGAACTTGCGAAAAATATTTTAAATACCTATGTCGTGGTCCTTGCTGAGAGCTGACAATATCGGTATACTATTGGTCCTCGGCCTAGAAAAGGTTGGCAACCCCTAGTCTAAACCGATTTAAAAACTCAAGAAGCAGAAAACTGTCGTCAATAAAGTATAGATCATAACTACTACCCAATAGACAAACACATAGGCACATTAAATAATTACTTATTATAGTTGGAGAGAAGTTTAACTTACTGTGATAATAGGGAGGTCTAAAGGTATTCTCTTGAACGGACCACCTTGGCGGGAAAACAACGAAGTCCGCAATAGCTACACCAGGTTTTGTCGATGGACAGGTCAAGACGGTGAAAATTGAAGGATCCTAACACAAAAAGAATTAAATATTTGCGAACTATGTAGTATTGTAGAGTGACCCATCTTGCTAATGATACTTTTATTGATAACTAGCTTTTCGCCCGCGGCTTCGCTCGCGTGGACCCCGCAGTTCGAATTTTTCTCGCCGTAAAAACCATGCTTGAACTTTAACGAACATTTAAAAAAAGAATTGTCCAAATTGGTCTAGTCGTTGTTGAGTTATGCGCTTACCAACACATTTTGCGATTCATTTTTATATATAAGATGATATAATAATTATTATTCTTAGTAAAAATGGTTAGTTCTTAGGTATTTTTTAGTTTACGTAATTATTGGTTACTAGCTGATCCGCGCGGCTTTGCACACATATATAGCATATGTTACTCGTGGATAATGTACCTTTCGAATCGTGAAAGAATTTTTAAAATCAGTCCGGTAGTTTTTGTATCTATTCATTACAACCAACCAAACAAACAAACAAAGTTTTCCTCTTTATAATATTAGTGTTAACATACACCAATAGCTTCGATGAAATTACCTTTTAGGAAGCTGAATTTTCTGTATGTTTGAAAGAACTATTAATTTGTTCAAGACTACGTTGTTTCAAAGATTCATACTTACACAATGGTCGAAAGATACTGAGTTAATGACCATAAACTTGCTCAAGTCATATTTGTATGGTACATAGTTGCCATGCCAGGCCACCACATCGAACGGCAGGTGGTTCTGTTCCGCCTCGAATAACGCTCCTTGATATTTGCTTATTATTTTAAATCCTACAATAAGTACAAAGTTTAAAGATACTGGGATATGTAATAGATACTTCTGAGAATTTTAGACTTAGTTTAACCACAGACTAGCTTCATTTATTTATATCATTTTCATTAGTATTAAAAATACTTGAACAAATACGAACAAAAAGCTTGTAACAAGAAAAAATAAAAATATTTAGAAGAGCAAGTAATAATAAAGTTAATTTGAATACAGATTACCTATTTGTATAAACATACAAATATTTGACCGATGAAATGTATCAAATTGTGGTCGAATTAAGATAAATTCATCATTCGTTACTAATACGCCAATAATCATTATAAACAGAGCTATAAATGAAGATAGTAAATTAAATAAAATGTAATAAAACCTACCAGGTATTTCTTCGTCATGATAGCAAGCCACTGGTGTGAGGAAGTCTCGAGGGTTAGCCAGGCCATTGGCTCCGATGGGACCGAGGTCTGGCAACTTAAAGTGACCGTCAAATACTTCTAGGATATAACCTCTGAAAAAATGTTTTTTTTTAAATGGCACGTCTATAAGAAAATTCTGTTATTTATGGATATTTAATAAACAAAGACAATACAATTCTTTAAACTTATTCACTTAAAATCAAATTCATACATTCTGTGAACATTTTTTATTTATGTTTTCAATTACTATATGTTAAAGAATTAATGTTTATAATATGATACCTCGTCGGTCCATCCACAGCGATTGCAAATCTCATACCAAGTTGAATTACTGCAATTTCGTTCGGTGCGATCTCCATTATTCCAAACTCCGTCGTTATTTTTAAAACGCCTTGTTGAGGAACTAAAAGTAAAATAGAATATGAATTTTAAAAATATTATTTATTTTTCCACTGATGTTTTGATGTATTTTTTTTACTTTAAAATGCGTATGTGATAAATAATTATTCTCTCACTTTTTGTAACTATTAATAATTATGAATTATGATGTATCCTTTACTTTATCTTTCATTTACACCACCTACAGTACTTATACGCAGACTCTACGGTTGTAGAGTCTGGTAGAGATAGCTTACAAGCTATAAGACTGCCTTAGCTGCTAACGACCGGCCGTATTCAATAATGTATCAAAGATTATGGATAGATTGTTATCTCAGATTAAATGACATTTGATTGTAAAAAGTCATAACAAAGGCTATCCGTCGATAGCATATTGAAATCAAAGTAAGAGCAAATAGACAGATTTGCTTAACTTTAGTATGCAAAATAAGGGATAGATAGAATATTGAAAACGGCCGTAAATCTATTTGCTGTATTATCCTTTGTCCTTATTGTATTCCAAATTTGAATTTACAGAAGTCATTTAAATTATACTTCTTAATAATATTTACCAATAAGTAGGTCTCCATCGCTGCTATAAAAGGCGCTTTTATCCATGGAAGCATTACAAAGGTAGACATGTACAGCGATCCCGTGCCGTGCCCTCGGATCTCCAGCTCCACACACCGTGTGAAGGCCAGACACGAAGTCAACGTTCTGGCCAGAGGGAATGTCGAAGGGTAGCCAACGGGACTGAAAAAAAAATTGTTTGTCTTTTCTTGAGATAATATACTTTTTTGTTTAAATTTAGTCAATCAAAATTAACGCGTCCATTTATGTCAGAATATAACTATGTAATTAATGTATCTATATAAAATGCGCTTTAAATATTTATATGACTTTAAGAGGAATTGGACTCTTACGTGCTTATGCTACAAAAATAAACTTTGAATGCGAATTGTGCTTTATAGTAATTATTTTAGAGTTCGAAATAATTAAACTTTTTTTTTTATATAAATGATGGTGGTATTCACTTGATTAGGGTCTGGTTCCACTTCATCCCAGTTGTGTGTCAGATACTTGGCAACGTTGGACCGCTTGAATGGTTTGTGTACTACTGAAGGACGAATTCTGGAACAAAATAATATTTATTTTCATGGAGACGTTTGGTGAGCACCCCCACTCTACAATCCACCACCTGGGGACGCGTTCTCTAGGGGTTCAGGCTCCCCCGAGAACTTACTAATATAATAAATGCGAAAGTAATTCTGTCGGTCAGTCTCTTCTTCACACCTAAACCACTGAACTGATTGAGATGAAATATGTTATAAAGATAGTTGGTAACACGAGAAAGGAAATAGGAGAGTTTTTATCCCAGAAATTCCGCTACACCGAGAAATACAGGCGGGTGATATATTTAATACTAGCCGTGCCCCGCGGTGCCCCGACTTACAAGTCGGGTTGCTGTAGAAAATAATGTACTTAGGTAGGTATTGTTAGTTGGGAGAATCTAAGATAACATCGGATTATAAAAATACATTTGTCTTTTTAATGCAATCACCCCTAAAATTTAAGTAAAATATTTTTATTATAGCATAGATTTCAAAAAATCACCCCTAAAATTTTAGTAAAATATTTTTATTATAGCATAGATTTCAAATAATTCTTTAGAACGTTTTTATGCCCATACTAAAAATAGTACCTATCCTGATAAAGCTGGGTTATAAGAGATAACTTACCTATACAACCATGATCTCTTGTTGTCATGTCTCGGGGCAGTAAAAGCACTCCCCGAGAGTTGTTCAGCATACAACCCATAAGGACATTTCTGTGGGCTGTTCTGACCTTCCGGTAACGAGCCTGGTCTACGGGGATCCTCGCTGGCGAACTCCGAACCGAAGCCCGACAAATACTAAAATATATATCATTATAACATTACGAGTTACGACGTATTAGACACACCCTCGGATATTACGTATTAATTTTATTAATACGTCACAATATATATTAATAGAAACATATGATAACATTTACTGGGAGTTATTTTGTCATATTATTTAGCTGTATTACACAAAAGTGATGGTACTAGATCGATATTTCTATACATGGAAAAATTTCTAATTTATTGCTTACCTGTAAAGTTGACATTTTACCCAGTTGCGCGCATTAAAGTTACTTGGAGAGTGGCCTGATCTTGTGGTAATCAAAGCTTTACTAGTATGCTAATCGGTCCGGTTGTGATGATAACAGGTTTGGACAAAAATAACACTTATATATGCATAATACTAGAATAATCTAGTAAACAATATTAATGTACATTCCTAAGGTTGTCATTTGCACTTATGAATTGTAATTGCTACAAACAAATGCTATCAAAGTTCAAATAATACACGGTTGATAAAACATCATAGCTTGATTATAATATTACTGGGGTTTATTATAATGTTATTTTTTCCAACGTTCACAAATCATATTTTTTTACAACATGTCTCTTTTCAAATGTATCTTCAACATCTTCCATCTTCAATCGAATGGATTCATTTTAATTTAATAATAAAAAACTTCTGTGAATTTAAATCGGAAGGCTCAGATCTACGACACAAGATTTTATATTAGTGTAGGTCTGCAGATCTTTAATGCAGCTACAGATACGAATAAATTCAATTTATTTATATGTAATGTCCTAAATTAACGATTTAAATTTTCAGGTACTTTTGAATTGTAAAAAACTAGGAAGGTAGGATGAGGTGGGAGGAAGACTACAACTTTACTACCCTAGTAAAGTATAACGTACAAAAACAAATATAAGTTCTTCCGCAAATATTATTTTATTATGCAATTCATGAACAATATAATGTCAAGCAATTAAATATGTATGATTATAGAATCATTATAATCTGTACATTGTTATTGTTATTGAATGAGACCACGATAACAGAACACCACATAAACATAAACATTATTGAGTATTTTGTATAAAAACGACATAAAATCATAATTTAATATTCATAATTCAATAATTATTATACACAGATATATTGTACTTTATATACCGGAATGCAAAAAAATTAACACATATCATGTACCGTTTTATCAAAATAAATAATTGTATATTTTGTTCTTCAAAAAACTTAAGTATTGCCACTTCTTATTTTTGAAGATAATATCATTTAAAAATCTATGAGACATTTGTTTTCCCTGTATCAAAAAAATTATAAAAAAAATCTCAATATACACAAAATAAAATTCAATATCAACTTATAAAAAGTACGTCTCATTCAAATACGATTACGTTTTGAATATAGTAAATAACTTTTATATGGAATATACATCGTGAATTGCGAAGTAACCGTTATTACACCGAAACTATGAACGACATATTAACATCATTATTGTTCTTATAATACTTCAAACTTAGTACTTTCGGAAGATATTGTCATACAAAATTCGCGCCTAAGTGATAGCGTAAAGTTTTGGCAAGAAACATATAAACATAGCCAAAAACTTATGCCATTAAAGAATAGAATCAAAAAAAAATGTTTACCGCCATTTTTTTCAAATATTTTTTTCTGAAAAGGTTTTATTTTTTATTCACAACATTTAATAGAATATATTCTAGGTTTCTATGATTTTCTGAACTACTTAGAGGAAATCGCGTATAACAAGTAAAGCGTATATTGATATTATAATTATTTTTAAAGTATGATGGCAGACAAACTATATATTTTTATTATATTCTGTAATGACAAAAGTTGCAAAATAAAAGCGTTTAGACACTAATAATAATTTGACATCAATAAAATTTAGATTCAACTCTCATATCATAACTAATGGTATTGAGGTATTAAAAAAAAATATTAAAAAATAAACTCAGTATTGTAGAGAAATGAATGTTCCAACATTTTTAGATGTTGAAACTGCCATTTTATCAAGTGCCCAAATATAGATGCTATTATTATGTCTTTACCTTTTTAACCTCCCATTCTGTGAATGACTTTGCAATTTAATTCAGTATCCATAACAATTAACTTTACATTACAAAAAGTTAACAATTCCCAATACCATTAGTTTCGACCGAAATCTCCAAACTTAGCCAAAACATTGCAACCACCGTTTATAAACACCTAAAAGCTAAACCAAGCTAAAAACAATTTAAACTTAATGGTAAACACGAATCACAGTCGCGTAACAACGTTACATACAAGCGTACAAACACACGAACAAATTTCATTATAACTTATATTTATTTGACTATATTTGTAGGCAGTACAAAATAATGTGCACCTTGTAAATAAAATTTAAAGTACGTAGTTCATAATTTGGAATATAATCACTGAGATATTGCGATAATGATAAAAACACTCGGAATCATTAAAAATATTGTAAGATTTAACTAACTGCGACATAGACATGGCATAGACAATTTACATATTTGAGCATTTATCTATACAGACTTACGATGGTTTTATCTGTCTCACGTTTCATCTTCAATCTCTATGGACAGGCAGTTAAATCCAATTTCTTCTGAACCGAGTTATACATACGTTATAAAAACTAAGTGCCTCTCAGCTACCATAAACAATTACATACAATAAACATTGAAACATGATCACGGATAAAAAAATACACTAAACATCGAATCCGCGAGGCACTTTATCTAAACCCTACCTATACACAGATTAATATCACATGACCGGCGAACGGCCCAAAACATGCGCCATGATATTATACATTGATATTTGATACTATGATTAAAGGACAACCACGAAAATAACAGCGAATTATGACACATAAGTTCTAACACCGCGTAAGCCATTTTTGACAAAAATATCATTACTGTACTACATACATATCATTCGATACGGAAACGCAAGACAATTATTATGAATCAAATACGAGGATACGGACCAATAAAACATATTTAACATATTAATTCGAATATTTTTTTTCTGATCTATTGAAAAGTTTCTTAAAAATTATTTTTGTGTTAGAACTTAAGCGACGATTTGCGACTACACAGCCCCGTTCAAATTCCCACTTACAAAGTTTAGATCTTAAAACGACGAATCCATTAAATATAGCTTTAAAAATTAAAGCCAACAAAGGTTCGCGAATAAATAATTTAACGCAAAATCTACTAAGCATAACCGTAACACAAAGCGATCTTATTCTGTAAAACTTGAAATGATTTTATAAACAATTATTTCACCGAAGAAAATGAATCATAAAATCAAGTTTCAGAATAACTAATATTTTGACCGAATTGATAGATATTCGTACGCACCATTTTTATGGCTGGGCACAATATGTATACGAAATTTCAATTCTCGTTTTACTTTCAAAAGAATGTTACGTGCGTTAGACCATTTTAAATGCTTACTTTTGGCGTGTTACTAGTATAAAATGCATAATTTGTGCAAATTCCATGAACCTGTCTTGACATGAGGAAATGTGAAGATGTTTCTATACATAGAAATACACATGATAGCACTATTTATAAACCCTTTTTGTAATATAACAAGAGTAAAAAGTATGTATTCAGAGAACAAGTTTTAACAGCGAACACACACCAAAAACAATTGATATAATGGAAAGTTATCATGTATCTTTGATAAACTACGTACGAATATTTACCAACTAAGTCAATACCTCAACAAAAATCCTTCTCCACAATCCATTCCATAGAAATCCAAACGGGGCTTCTAAAGTAAAGCGAATTCACGATCCAGCGTATTCGGATAAACAGTCTATACGTCTTTACTTACTCCCTTCGCGAACGAGAGAAACGAGATCCGAAACAAAACAAATTACAAAAATAAATAATTTTAGCACATTATTATCTTTGGGATTATATAAACTACTGAGATATTAAGATTTCATTATAATAAGAATACTCTTCATAATTCAAGTATATTCGAATAGAACGGATATAATACAAATAGTGAATATTACGTCTCTTTCTATCGCGTTAGGTTAGAAAGAGACGACCATATTGATATAAATTAACGCTGAGAATAATTTTATTAACAATTCTTGTCAGTTCAACTTTGCATATTAAGTAAGATTAACATGACAAGATATTGTTAAAAAATTTATTCTCAAAAGGTTAATATTATTGTACCTACGCAGCAACACTAAGTACGTCGCTATTATAATAATATTGACTACTAATAACCTCAAAAGCATAATTAATTAACTATACTACATTGTGCTCTGTCCGTATGAAACGGAATTATAACTTCATCATTCAATATTGCACTTAACTGCGACACAATAAGATCGATTATTAAATATCTTACAAAACGTCAATTCAGGTAAAATGTTGGAATCTTAATAGTTCATTGCAACTCGAAGTTTGATTTAAATAGATGTCACAATATAACAATTTAAGTGATTATTTCAATAATATTCGATATCACTTTTATCAAAGAGTCATGTTTCAAAAAACACTCCAAAATTTAAAACAAATCAAACGTATTTATTCAAAATGTTATGAGATTTAAGAATTTAATATGAGTATTATTTTTGTATTATATTTGTGACAATATTTTAGGTTATTTTTCTTTTAAACTCATAACAATATTACAAAAAAATTTTTTTTGAAACATACTCTGTATCGAATCATAGACGTTTTAAGAAAAATATTTATGATGAAGACATTATGGTTTAAATTATATGTAAATGTTTTTACTGGATTTTTGTGTAACAAAATTAAAATAACGTATACCATAACTTGTAAATTATAATAAAATTAATAGCTGCATTTAATAAGAGTTAACATTTTCTTAAAACGCCGTAATTCTTTCAATCACAATATCCGAGTACAATATCAAATGTTTTATGTATTTGAACCTGAAGATACTATTTGAATAACATTAAATACCGTTATTTTTTTTGTTTAATACAACTTTTTTCCTGTATGAAATTTAACTCGGACATTGCGACAAAAGATTGCACCAATTCCTTTTTTACATTCATATTATCTGTTATCATTCAACAAAAATCCAAATATCAATGATCAAACGCAGGGAAAAAGTAATTATTTACTCGAGTTATATGTCTAAAATATTTTGAAGTAACCAGTGTGCATAAAATAGGCTAGCGGTCTGTCTGGTCACCCCTGCTCTATATTATAGTACTCAATTGAAAAGTATATCGAGTGATAACAAATAATTTGATTACGTAATGTAAGATCAATAATCACGTAGTATTAGTGCGAGGGCAACATGTGCGCCCAGGCGGCCTCGTACTTGGAGTGCGCGGCGCTGCACGCAGACTTCGACGCCTCCACCACGCTCAGGGGGAACGGCTCGCACTGCACACAGAGCAAATGATCTATATTATAATCTATTTTTTATCTATACATTAGCAGCGCCCCGCGGTTTTACCCGCGTAGCTTCTGATCCCGTGGAAACTCAGGGATTTAAAGTAGCCTATATGTTATTCTGATGTGTAAGCTATATTGTGGTAAAGTTTCATTCAAATCCATTCAGTAGTTTTTACGTGAAAGAGTAACAAACATCCATACATCCATACTTACAAACTTTCGCCTTTATAATAGTAGTAGGATTAATACGTTATAAATGTGCAAATTTGTATGTCAATCATGCCACGCTGTAAGTACTGAATGGATTTTTATGAAATTTCGTTTGGGGCCGTCCATTAATCACGTGTCGTTCGAAGCAGGGGGGTAGGGTCTACCTAAAACCACGGGTTATATTGCAATAAAATTAGTTAACGTAAACCTGATTTTATATGTAGTTAACCTAATCCTGTATTTTTTAATTTTGTAGGTACTAAAATGCACGTTATATAGGAAGACGGGGTGGGGAGGTAGTCTAAAACTCTAAACACTCCATATGCTTCGCCAATGGGGAGGGGAAGTAAAAAAAGCAAAAAAAAAAACATTACATGATGAGTGTACGGCCCTTATACAGATATCCTATGAACTAAATTGCTTTATAGGATACAATATATGCTTGAATTTTACGGGAACGAAGCCACGGACAGCAACTACTAATAAATATACAAAGTGTTAAGCCTCAAGTATTTTCTAAGTCGTATAATTATTAATTACCGTAAGTTCGCAGTAGGCGCTTTCCACGGCGGCGATGAGTCTCTCCAGTTCATTACTACTGGCCAGTACTAGCGCCAGCCCCGCGCCGCGCTCGCGAGCTTCACATACACTCCATTCCTTGAAACAAATTAATATTTGTTCAAGTATTTTTTAAAATCAATCATTTTGACGGCCTGATTGGCGCAGTGCATGTGACAGTATTCTATTGCGACGGGGGCGGGGGTTCGATCCCCACGAGTCGAAAATGATGATGTACTGAAGATTGTAATTTTCTACTATGTATTATATAGTTATAAAAAAGGTATTTTCATGTCATCTAGTTTCCATAGTACAAGCTTTGCTATTGTTAAATGTGCCAGAATATACATTTTTTAACTAATGTCGTTTTCAAATAAAATGAAAATTAACAATTATTTTATTAAATAAGCATTAACGAATTGCCGTTGGCGAATGAATTGGGTAGTTTTTTTTATAAAAAATTGGCAATGTTAAAGTCTTAAGTAACTAAAATATCCAAATAAACTATGCATAAACAGCCCTTTTTAAATAGTAGAATGACGGAATACCCGAGTCATTTGTAATTAAAAGTGTTTTTAAATCAAAGAGTGACTCACCAGGCAACACCAATTTTCATCAGTGTCGGGTATTTTGAATGCGGTCAAGTTCTTGATTGAACCACAAGCTAGGATTTCGATATCTGCGTTCATTTCCTCGATATATTCTGAAAGGAAACATTTTAAAATTAAAATATGTTGATGTAGAAAATAATATACGTGATAAATAAAAATAAATAAATAAATATCAAATCTATTTTTAGTGATAAATTGAAATCATTCATCATCAATCACAGGCAGCAAGTAACATTGTAGCTACTTTTTATTTGTAATAATATATACACGTAATCATTGCACGTAATATACAAAAGATTTACCAAATTTATAATTTATGAAATATTTGTTAAATGGAAATATTTTTCAGTAAGACCTCCAATCATACAGGATTGGATTACTTCAAGAACGCAGCGACAAAAACGACAACGTATGTCTCAGACTTATCACATCATACGGCGTCACCAACACTGGGAATGCTGGTGACGGACTTAATCAGAGATCACTCGTTAGTAACTAAATTAAAATTAAAAAACAATACCATTCAGCAAGGCCTCTGATCCCACATCTTTTAAGTACGCAGCGGCACCCTCTACAAAGGAATAATCTAGTGTATCTCGTATTTCATCACTTCGTATCTTGCTACTACACCGTGCTGGGGACCGCAGTTTTTTCTATAAATAATTGCGAAAATAAAAGATATATCTTTCTTTAAGTACGCAGCTTCATCCGCTATAAAAAAAGATCAAGTGTATCTCGTAGGCTCATCACTTCGTACCTTGTTACTAACACCATGCAAGGGGGCCGTTTACCCATGCAGAGATTCTTCTATAAATAAGTGTTTATAAATAAAAAAAGAAATACCTTTCAGTATGGCCTCCGACCCCCTATCCTTCAAGTACGCCGCGGCACCGGCCACAAACGACAAGTCCAAGGTATCTAACACCGTGCTAGCAGGGATGCTTCAGTAAACAATTACATATAAATAAAAAAAGAAATACCTTTCAGTATGGCCTCCGACCCCCTATCCTTCAAGTACGCAGCGGCACCGGCCACAAACGACAAGTCCAGCGTATCTCTAAGACTGATCACTTCGTACGGCGTCACCAGCACCGTGCACGCGGGCGGCGGGCCCGTGCGCAGATCCGTCTTCTTGGTTACGTCTTTCTCTTCGAGAGACTGTAAAAAAGATATATAACTGATATAATGTCGAAGGCCAATGAAAGTGCGAAGGATTTTATAACAGTTTTGAAACAACACTATACTTGGTCTACTACGTCTCTACTTAACGTTATAGGATCTTGTGCAGAGGAATGAAATTGGCCGTGAAACGTTTTGCGTGAGTTCATATGTTTTGATGCGCACGTATTTTTTACAAAAATGTACCTATAGTAATGAGGTACTAAAATTAAGCTTATCTGTGCTGCATTTGACGCAAGATTCAAGAGTCGCAAGAAGCAATCTAAGAGTCATACAAGACTATTCCGAGGCAGTGCGGCCTTCTAGAAGCGTCCACGTGTTTGCGCACTCCTACTATGGACTTGAGCGCAATGTTCTTGGGTAAAAGCGTCTAATATAACGAAGATTAGCATACCTGTGCTGCATGTAACAGTAAGGACTGTAACCATGACGACGCGGTAGGGTCATCAGGGGCCGCCAGTAGCAATCTACTAGAGTCGTTGAGGGCAATCTCAAAGCAGTGCGGCCTTCTAGAAGCGTCCACGTGTCTGCGCACTCCTACTACGGACTTGAGCGCGATGTTGTTGGGCAGTGGTGTACCGTCGGGGGAATGAGGACCCCAGTGAAGGACACCAGCTCTGAAATAAAAAAAAATATTGTTGATAAAGGTATGTTTGTATAAAATATACAGTTTGATTTTTTGAAATGGACTTTTAGGACAAAATTTTAATAAAGGAATGTCAGAAAATCTCGAAATGAGACTCAAAGGATTCAGATGAAAATCATCAATAATTGTGGATTTAAAGTACAAATTAATATACTTTTTATATACAATACACAACATATGCTACTAATTGTGTAATAACATCCGTAATTAAGAGTTCTTTATTTAATAGTGGGAGTTTGGATGTAATCATAGTAATTATATTCCAGATGCTTCAAAACATTAATTTCAAAAGTCCAATGCTACATTGCTTTTACAAAATGTCATGTGTCATGAATTTCAGTGTCATGAAGAGAAAAGTTAGAACTTTCTTTTTATTATAAAGCCTTACCTTAATAAAAAGTAGCAAGGTTCGAATCTCTTGCTCTTGTCCGTCCTGCACATGAGGTATCCCTCAAGTGGTGGGGCGAAGGCGCCGGGCGCTTCGATGAGCCTGTCCTCAGCGTCTCCTGAGCACGCCCTGCCGTAGAATAGGATTGGTGGAACCTGAATACGAAACAATTAATGCTTTAACCAGGGATGTTATCAGAAATTCTGGGACATCCAATTAAAAATCTGTTCGTAATTTCGTAACCGAATCCGATAAAAAAGTTTCGAATAATTATGGGTGGAATGTAACTGGGACACGTTTTAGACAAGTTCTATGCCTCTGATTGTAAGTAACTTAGCTTTGTTATATTTAAATTACCTAAAAATATATTTAATATTTAATAAAACTAAGGGATATTCCGTAATAATCTTATATTCGAATCCGGTCTTATAATTTTTTCTCAGTAACCGAAATTCACTGCTTTCGACTATGAATTATCTGAACTGTTAGGTGAATGATCTTTAAGGTGACCTTAGAGTTTGAAGACGCACTACTTATTATCTAAAAAATGTTTAAGTCAATTAGTTGTGTGTCTACAAACTAATTGAAATATGAATTTTAATCCACATTTTGATTGTGATACATAAAGTGCAATGGGTTAATGAACCAATAATATTTGGTAAAGTGACTATCACTATATTTTTATTTTTTGAACTTGGCTTTTTGCCATATGCAAAGTAAAATGAATGTTTACTAGCCATACAATAAAAAATAAAGATCTCAAATAGATTCTGCTACAATAACGAAATGCAGGAACTTCGATGCTACGGAAGCCGGAACTAAAATACTCAAGCCTTCAAAACATCATAAAATAATTATCTCTTGAATATTAGACATCTGTGTAATTTTAAAGTATGCTATGAATGGTTTCTATCTTCAGTTTACATCTTCGAAAGAACACCAAAATTCTGCAGGTAATTTAGCAGTGTTTGCAATACATATATCAACCAATCTTTCATATAAATACGAACTGCACCCCATTATCAATCTCTCTAAACTTCTCGCAATTCACAGCTTACACTCAAACGCACGCAACGTTAATTGGTTTAACTTTTTGTTCGTAATCGCCCGCCGCACGCAA
>LQNK01000077.1:629309-696132 GCA_001586405.1 Phoebis sennae
ACCCTGCTAGGAGGAAATTTACCCATGCAGGGATGCTTCAATGAACAATTACTTATGAATAAAAAAATACCTTTCAGTATGGCCTCCGACCCCCTATCCTTCAAGTACGCCGCGGCCCCGGCCACAAACGACAAGTCCAAGGTATCTCTGAGACTGATCACTTCGTACGGCGTCACCAGCACCGTGCACGCGGGCGGCGGGCCCGTGCGCAGATCCGTCTTCTTGGTTACGTCTTTCTCTTCGAGAGACTGTAAAAAAGGTATATAATTGTTATAATGTCGAAGGCTAATGAAAGTGCGAGGGAATTTATAGGTAGCAGTATTGAAACAACACTATACTTGGTCTACTACGTCTCTACTTAGCGTTATAGGACCTTGTGCATAGGAACGAAATTGGCCGTGAAACGTTTTGCGTGAGTTCATATATTTTGATGCGCACGTATTTTTTTCTATATTAAATGTAAATGAATATAGAACTTATACAAAAATGTAACTATAGTAATGAGGTACTAAAATAAAGCTTATCTGTGCTGCATTCTAAGAGTCATTCTAGACTATTCCAAAGATATGCGGCCTTCTAGAAGCGTCCACGTGCCTGCGCACTCCTACTACGGACTTGAGTGCGATGTTGCTGAGTAAAAGTGTCTTATATAACGAAGATAAGCATACCTGTGCTGCATGTAACAACAAGGACTGTAACCATGACGACGCGGTAGGGTCATCAGGGGCCGCCAGCAGCAATCTACTGGAGTCGTTGAGGGCAATCTCAAAGCGGTGCGGCCTTCTAGAAGCGTCCACGTGCCTGCGCACTCCTACTACGGATTTGAGCGCGATGTTGCTGAGTAAAGGTGTCTTATATAACGAAGATTAGCATACCTGTGCTGCATGTAACAACAAGGACTGTAACCATGACGACGCGGTAGGGTCATCAGGAGCTGCCAGTAGCAATCTACTAGAGTCGTTGAGGGCAATCTCGAAGCAGTGCGGTCTTCTAGAAGCGTCCACGTGCCTGCGCACTCCTACTACGGATTTCAGCGCGATGTTGTTGGGTAGTGGGGTACCGTCGGGGGAATGAGGACCCCAGTGAAGGACACCAGCTCTGAAATAAAAAAAAATATTGTTGATAAAGGTATAAAATATACAGTTTGATTTTTTCAAATGGACCTTCAGCACCAAATTCTAATAATACAGGAATATCAAAAAATCTCGAAATGAGACTCAAATGATTTAGATGAAAATCATCAATAATTGTGGATTTAAAGTACAAATTAATATACTTTTTATATACAATACACAACATATGCTACTAATTGTGTAATCACATCCATTATTGAGAGTAGTTTATTTAATAGTGGGAGTTTGGATGTAATCACAGTAATTATATTCCAGACGCTTCAAAATATTAAATTCAAAAGTCCAATGTTACATTGCCTTTACAAAATGGGCATTGTCAGCCCAAAATATTGATATTACAAAAACAAAAGTTAGAACTTTTTTTAATATAAAGCCTTACCTTAATAAAAAGTAGCAAGGTTCGAATCTCTTGCTCTTGTCCGTCCTGCACATGAGGTATCCTTCAAGTGGTGGGGCGAAGGCGCCGGGCGCTTCGATGAGCCTGTCCTCAGCGTCGCCTGAACATGCCCTCCCGTAGAATAGGATTGGTGGAACCTGAATACGAAACAATTAATGCTTTAACCAGGGATGTTATCAGAAATTCTGGGACATCCAATTAAAAATCTGTTCGTAATTTCGTAACCGAATCCGATATAAAAAGTTTCGAATAATTATAGGTGGAATGTAATTGGGACATGTTTTGATAAGTTCTACAGAAGTTATCCAAACATGTCCCAATGTTTCTATAAAAATCTTATATCCGAATCCGGTATTATATTTTTTCTCCATAATTGAAATTCCATATTCATAACATCCCTGTTTTCAACTATAAAAATTCATGGTCAATAATTGTTATACACTCTTGAATCTATGTATGTGTTCAATGTATAAAACTGACAATGGGTTACAAATGAAAGAAGAATTTGCCTCAAATACAAAAGGATGGATTAGTTTTGCATAGACCGATTTTTAATTCTTTAACATAAAGATCATGAACAAGTATATTTAAATAAAATAGAAATTCTGTTATAAAGTAAACGAAATAATTATCTGAACTGTAAGGTGAATGATCTTTAAGGTGACCTTATAGTTTGAAGACACTCTACTTATTATCTTAAAAATATTTAAGGTCATTAGTTGTGTGTCTACAAACTAATTGAAATATGAATTTTAATCCACATTTTCATTGTGCTATATACATAAAGTGTAAAGGGTTAAAGAACCAATAATATTTGGTAAAGTGACTCTCACTATGTTTTTATTTTTTGAACTTGGCTTTTTGCCATATGCAAAGTAAAATGAATATTTACTAGCCATACAATAAAAAATAAAGATCTCAAACAACTTCTCGTATGATAACGAAATGCAGGAAGTTCGATGCAACGGAAAGAGGAACTGAAATACTCAAGCCTTCAAAACATGATAAAATAATTAACTCTTGAATATTAGACATCTGTGTAATTTTAAAGTATGCTATAAATGGCTTCTATCTTCAGTTTACACCTTCGAAAGAACACCAAAATTCTGCAGGTAATTCAGCAGGCCAAGTGTTTGCAGTACATATATCCAACAATCTTTCATATAAATACAAACTGTGCCCCATTATCAATCTCTCTAAACTTCTCGCAATTCACAGCTTACACTCAAACGCACGCAACGTTAATTGGTTTAACTTTTTGTTCGTAATCGCCCGCCGCACGCAATCATGCGGAAATCTATGCATGACTGTGAGAAATCCACGTCATCTTTGCTTACTATATTACTACAACATTTAATGTATGTAAGTGTATATTGAGATTGGTTGTGGAACGAAATAAAGAAAACCGTTTGCATTTTCTTTGGTTTTGAGTTGGTTTCTTAATATTATTATTATTGTTTTTTTAACCCAATTCTCACAGATACACAATAAAATATATTTATTTCCTTAGCTGTTATAAGTCTGAGTTGAAAATACGCAAATAACACTTCTTTCTTTATTTCATTAAATGTGAAACCTTACTTGGCCTATTTAAGATCCTACGCCTAATAGGTCACGATGTTAACTGCAGAAAGGATCATAACATTTTATCTAATTAAGATGAGCTAAGAAATCTTTACAATTTAAATTGCGAACATATTTAAAAAGTTATACTAGATTTTTTTTTTTGTACGAAACATAAAAAGTTTTTACCCGTTTCTCATGCCTCTGCCTCGTAACAGCGGAGGCCAAATGGTGACAATTAAACGGCAACATTGCGGGCGGGCGCGCAATCCGTAGCGGCGACGTGCGCGCGCTCCATTCCAGCGATGACGCCAATCTCGCACCGAGCGTCGCCTCGCCCGTGACCACTGAACAAGCGATGTTGCCAGCTACGTCGATTATTTGAATATATTGTGCTTCGGGACCCACCTGAAAATAATAAAATCCGTTGTCTACAGTCCGTTATTTGTTTTAGAATTAATGTATAGAAATATAATCAGGGTATCTGATCCATTTTGAGAAAGGGAAAGAAACTTATAAATGACACTTCAAAGATACACAATTCAATAAAAAATATTGAATTCATTATACAAAAACTTAATATTAGATTGTCAACACAGCTCAGTTGAGATTATGTATGATTTTAAAACTTTTTCATCAAATGGATTTTTATAGTTAGATGCTCGCATATTATAAAAAGATGTTATAAGAGAGTTCATGCTGTAAGATTTTTATTGGCAAGAACACAATAACAAAACATAAAATGGTTAAACTTCTATTATAGAATTTTATTTAAAAAGGCTTCGCAGTACTAACTTCTATGTTAAAATTTATATCTACAAAAAGTGAAAAGCACCGCAGACTTTGGATGCAGTCCAAGACATAAAATCCTTTCTACAAAATTACATCAATGTTACAAAGGATGCCAAGGAGTCTTTTCATATTCATTTTATTGGCGCTAGCAGGCTATAAGTTGAAGCCTAGACATTGAACTTCCTAGATTTACTACGATGACGTCACCGAAGCTACGGCCGTTTCAAATATTTATAGCAGCAACGTGTGAGGGCCCCCACTGAAAGTGCAAGCAGCTGATGCGCAGTTTAATTTTATTATTGATCTGCGTTTTATATTTAGAACCATTTGTTCCTAAATATTATTGCGCATTTTCTACAACGAAGTAAAATAAATTATCGAAGTTTCCGTTATTTTATTTAATCCTCAAATTCAAATCAAGAGTTGCGTCTAAAATTTTATATTATGAAAATCTTGGTCGGAAAATCTAGTTCTTAATGTTAGTTTGTGAGCAATTTTTGAAAAACTATAAACGTTTTTTTCAGTTCATTATTAATTGCAATCTAAATTACACGAAAGATTGAAAAGAAAATAAACTCCTTTTAAATACGAATGAGAATAACGAATAGACAATCACAATATCAGGATTTAAGACGAGACAATAGAATCGCTGGAAATGGCTAGGCTCTTGGACATCTGAGTCACAGCATTACTTATTATTCATTATTCCTCCGTTTATTCCGACTTCATTTACGAGTCGCAATAACACTTGCGTGTTTCCGTCGTTGACACTTGTAAATGGAGGGTGTATGAATCACACTGGGAATAAATATAGAAAACTATAAGACGACATTATCCTAAGTGTGATCTCGATTAAGCTTCATGTTTGAGCGTTTTCATTCTTTACCACGTTAATTTATAAACGCACTGGTGTAGATTTAATTTTATAGGGGTAATATATGGGTTAATGATGCTGGAAATAAAAATAAAGAACATAAGACGATATTATACAACGAAATAACAATAATCACAAGCAATCGTAAGAACTTTTGTTAAGGGTTTTTTATCCTGTACTGTACCTAGAAATGGCCAAACGTAAAATAAAAAATATACTTTTGGCTTTTTGTGTTGTGACTTGTGGTCGTAATGTTTTCATACATTACAATACGTATTGCTGAATAAATATTATCAACGTATTAAACGACACCATAATCGTATATAATGGTAATCTTGAGAACTTAAGCGTTCTATAACTATATTTGACCTTTTATCCTTTACTCCATAAATTATAAAACGCATGTTTTATTGATTTCGTAATATGTATCTGAGATACAAATGGATCTATTTTTAAGAGAATTACTTGTGTCCAGATGGTTGAAATTACGCGTATGGTTAATCTCGTTTAATATTTGGAAAGAGGCGAGTCATTTACCAGTTTCATTTCAGAGCTCATATACATGTCTTACAGTTTCGTCATGCTATAAAAATGCAAATGAATTAGATCTCTTTCATCGTCCATATTAAACGAAACATTGATGAATACTCTTAAATTTTTTCACCATCAAAATTTTTCAGTATACAGTATACTCCGACCGCGTAATTTTATTAACATTCACATTTCACGGTCAGTTCACAGTCCTCCAATTTAAGGTTGTAAGATAACCAGGTTGAACACTATCTAGTCTCAGCTATAATTATGGCAAACTTCCAAATAGCCCGATTTAAGAGTCCTTTCCACAATTTTGGCAAAGGTGATCGTTTTGCTAACTCCACGTTACCATTTTAAAACCTTTTATAATAGACAAAACTTCTCAGATAGCTAATGGAATTCCGTAACAAGTATAATACAGAATTGTGAATTATCAGTAGTAGTAATTAAATATATTGACACAGTTGATATCAATATCGTGGATAGTGGGTAATGAGGCAAGGAATATTCAAAGTAATGCATGTTAGGTTACTCTTCAAGCGTAACAACCAACAATGTGGGTAATTAAGCCAGCCGGAAAGTATGCCGACCGTTATATCAGACTCATGTTTATTGGTTTCAAGGAGCTTTGGGGTATTTTTTCAAAACGTCTCTAGTCATCCATCAATTTAATTTATAGTATGCATAACCGTTTCAAATTATATAAAAATAATGAAATGTTTTATATAATTTTTATAATGTTTCAATAACGCCATTTACTAAAATGATAAAGATTCTCTGGTTGCTCTTGACAATAATATTGAAACATTTTCTTATCAGAGAAAAGATTGTATATTTTTGTATTGCTTCTACATACTTGTTTTTGTATGTATCTTGTGATTCACAGTGAAGTTAAAGCTACATCTAATAATATTAAATTCCCATAGAACTCAAGATTTTTGCATTTTGATGGTTACTAATAGAATTCTTAGTAACCATCTTATCCAAAACTCGTCTTACAATCATTGTAATAGAGAAATGAGAAATTAAATTACGCCATTTACACTAAGAATGTTAACAATGTGTGAGTGAGTCCTAATGATCGTAAAAAATATTATTCATATTATAATGATCATAAAGTACGCATTATGCAATATAGACGTAAGATTTATAATAAAAATATTTCTTCTATTTACAGACTGTATTTTATTTTAGTATTTTATGCATATTGTCCCATTTAAAGTGCAATAACTGACCTGTATCGATATTATTATGGCCATAACCTTTGATCTATTGATAATAAAACTTTTATAGATGACAATACACATAATTCAAAAGTATTCAATGTTACTTGCAACGTAAAACAACAATTACAAACTTTTACTTTACATATCCGTAAAACCATTTAATTTGACCTACTTTCTAATGTGCGATAGAGCTATTTGGTGGAAATTAAAAAAATAATATAGCTTTAAATGCAATAGTAACCATGGTTTTTTACTCAAACGAAGATTGAACGTAGTTTAAGGTTTCTGGTTCAAAATAAAAGTAACCTTCAACACAAAAAGAAACTCTAAATAAAAAAGATCGCGGCTCTCGGTCAGAGACCATAACATAAGAAAAGTAAAAGTCATAATTTTCGAGCGTTGTTTAGTTCACTTACCGCAATTGCATCTAATTCGTTGTGTGGTAATCTGCATAAGATGTCGTATTCGGTTCCGCCGGATTTAACGCTAGCTACGTATAGAGCGTAGTCCGTTATGAAGACGAGCAACGGCGTCCAAGATCCGTCTTCCATATTGTATGGTGATTGGACCTTCATCATCTGAAACGAATTTTGTATGAATAGTGAATCATTAATCTAGTTTGTATGCGTGGATTACGTAAATTAGCACTTAAATTAAGGGATTTAACGGAAGTGTGTTATTAAAGTTACAGAGCAAGATTAAAGCGATGGTGAATGATAAACTTTAATCATGTTTATGTTTTCGTAATAGATTACGAAATGGTTGAAAATTAAGGATTGCATAATAAGCAGTCAATTACCCTATTAAGTGTTTCGTTAGGATGTGAAAATATCTGAAGCCGTAGTTTCTCGTTGCATTCAATGGCGACATTGTCTTCGAAGCTGTCGTAGTATGAGGGCTCGTCGGCCGTGAGCAGCCGCACGGAAAGCCTTTTATTCTCTATCACCTCCTTGTCAATCAGGCGGGACATCCGTTCCGCGGAAACGCGGTACGTTTCCGACGTGTGTTTGAATGGATATATGATACTTGGAAAATGCTTTTCTAGCCGCAACTTCGTCTGGTAGAATTTATTGTTCCTTATCTTCAACTCCAGGTCTTTTCTTTGGCATACGTTCTTTAAATATCTATTCAGTAGCGCGGACTTGTTCGATTGCAATTTCTGATTTGATGGGCTGTCGAAAAATTCGTCATTGAAATCATCTGCACCCTTCAAGGTCGAGTTATCTGTGTTGGAGCAATTATCGCTGATTGCCTGTTGCGTTTCGTCATTTTTCTGTACTGTTGACGCTGATTTTCGGCTGTACCTATTGACATTTTGCTTTTTAGGCGACGACAAATGTTTCGACACTCCATTCTTTGGCTCAGTCTCTTCTTGGACATTTTTATTATACTGTCGTTTAGGTGTAGATGTTCTGCTAGAAGAATCATCTGGTTTTTGGTTAAAATCTGATTTACTTGAGCTATTGACCAATTCTTTCACTGGTGTAGACTCTGGTAAAGGAACAAAGGTTTCCTTGGGTGCCTCAAAAGCTGTTTGGAATGTATCATGAACATAGCTATATGATACACCTTTGTGTTCATACACAGTGCTCTCACAGTTCACAACATATTTGCTAAGAGGTGGTAGGGCCTCTGGCTTGACTGGTTTGCAAGTATGCATGTCAAGAGTGAGTTTATGTCTGGGTGAACCCTCTGGTGTTCTTTCGTGTTTAACAGGATGTTTGGATGGTGTTAAGATATCCTTAGGTTTTTCCATATCATTGCTCTGGGAATTAAGATTAATTTCAACAAAATCATCTTCATCATCAATCTGAAAACCAGAATCCAAACTTTTAGACAACTTCTTATTTTGGTTCACATCACATGGCAATGCTTCAATAACATTGTTTAATTCAAAGCTTGTTTCAGGCAATCCTCTCTCTGGTGCAAAATTGAAATTAAAATTTTTGTAGAAGTTTTTGAGAGAATCTATGATATTATTTGTATCCAGCAGGCTTAAAACTTTGTTATTTTGTTTTCTTTCTTCAACTATATTTGTAGTGATATATCTTTTCTTTTTTAAGACCGATTTAACAGTAATAGGACTTTGTGGCACTTCCAAAGGTTTCTTTCTGCGATCATGCGATTGGTCTATATCAGCTTCAGAGAAATAGGTTTTCCTCATGAAGGCAACATGACCATTATTTTCAAATTCATCACATGAGTATGATTTCTGAGTTTTTTCACACTTTCTGTTTTGGACTGGAGCTTCAGTTTTGTTGGAATTTGAGGAAGATGACTCACTGCTTGATGACTCGGAATCACAACTAAAATTAGAGTCTGAGCTATTGGAATCACAGCCGTACAACTTGCCATTTGGCCTTGTTTCATTGTTATTGTCCTTGTCTTTATTACCATTGTCTTGGTTGCGCTGTCCAAAATCTTGACAATATTCGAAGATACCACTTCTATCATGTTTGCAGTCACCATATGTAAGAATATCAGACATTGTTTGTTGTGCTACATCTGCTGCATACTTTGGTGATCTGTCTCCAGATGCACACCATGAAAATCTATCACTTACATTGTTCTTCTGTCGGAATCTATCACAATATGCACTATCTGGGCCATATGATATAAAACCTCGCTCAATGTGGATGTTATCAGTCTTGGTATTATTTAATATATCCTCATGGAAAGATACTCTCTTCTTCTGCGAACTAGGTCCACTTTGAGACTTCTTTCTACACCTTCTCCTATACACAATGTCTTCGGATAATGATTTCTTTGGTTCACTTGTTCTCAATGCAGACTTTTTCACTTCCTCTGTACATACTTTCTCACTTTCTAATGCTTTTAAGACGACGTCGGGTAAATTTTCATAAACAGGCTTTTTGTTTGTTTCTACCAAAAGTTCAGGAACAATATCATCTGGTGCACCAATATTTTGATTGTCTAAATCGCTTCGAGTCATAATACTACTATTAGTGCTTTTTATCATTTCTTGTGACCCAGAAGGTGCAGCATCGTAAATACTATCACATGCTAACTCTTCAGCACCAATTAAACTATGTGACATAAGGGCCTGACTCGTGGCTTCCGAATTATCACTATCCAAACATTGTACACCAGAATCACCAGGAGTATCAGCTAAACTACTGGTTGTACTAGATATTAGATGGGAGTTGCCTTGAAAATATAATTCAGTGGGCTTTCCTGTCTTATCATTTAGATTTTCCATTTTTGCAAAACGAACAGTATCTTCACTACCATTTAAAAGCCCTGTTGCAACAACAGTGTCGTCAGGTTTATGACGACGTTTGATTTTATCGATCTCTTTGCTTTTAATATCAGCAGCCTTGTCGACGGACATTATTTCGCAGGGAATCGTTGCGGTTTATAACACAATTTCTTAATCGAGTTGATTAAGTTGTTGGTATTTCATTGATTATTGCACACATTTTGATTTAAATCACTTATTAATCGCGTAGAATACTGCTCAAAACAAGACAAACACATAGCAGCCATTTGTAAACTTTTGACAGAAGTCAGATTTGAAATGAAAATAAAATTGTTTTTTTTTTTTATATTAACTATGTTAGACTGGACTCTAGGTTTTAAAACATATTTTACTTATGACTCGTGAAAGTGTTTTGTGTAAAGTACTTAATTGTAATAATGTAAAAACTATAATGTGGTTGTATTAATGTACAAATACATTTGTATATAATTAAAAAACAACTGTATGAAGTAGAAATTATCAACTAGCAATACTGGGTATTTGACATAAGAAAGTTTATAATGAAAAAAAAAAGTCAAAAATAACACTTTTCAAACCGGAGTCGTTTTTGAGGTTATCTAATGAGATAATTTATAAATTGTTATTTATGAATATAATTTGCCTAAAAATATGGGTGGATATGTGAGGACTTTGTCCTGTGTGATAATTTTGATTACCAGTGGATTGTTGTGCGAAAGTGCTAAAATAAACACTCCACGAGTGTTGCTTCCTTGGTTTGAGAATCATTTTATGAATTTTACATTTGAAATCATCGAAGGAGGCTGTTATACTTGGTAAAAAATAATTATTTATTAACTATCATGTTGCTCATATACTTTATGAGATGATAATGATCGAATGTATGAAAATTTCAGGAGTTTGTCTCGCGATGACATCATCGACTTGGAGCCTCTTTATGACGATGCATGGGGTCACTGCTCACGGAGTGCTCGAGTATCAGTCTCTAAATCATGCATACCACCAGGATCTGTCATAATTTTAGCCGAAGAAGTCGGTACTGGCGAGGTAGGAGCTGTTTAAAAATTGGCGGGAATTTTGTGGTAGTCATCTTTTATTTATTACACATAAATTTAATCATTTCTTGATTTCAGATATTAAGAGGTGATGTTGACATTGATAAAATAAGCTCACTTAAAGTTATGAGTACAACATGGAAGTTGTATTTAGAAGAAGCACCTGAAGCATTTGAAGTTATAGCTTATGATGACCAAGGTAAGTGTTTATATCTTTAGAAATACTATATGTACAGATTGTATGTGTTGACTTATTCAGAAATACATTAAATATATATAATGTATTGTAAATATTATTGAATTAACATTTTATTTTATATCCATTCTTTCAGGTAACAAATTTTCAACATTAGAAGGACTCAGTTTTAGTTGGACAGTGGAGAATATTGGAAGTACTTATGGAGATGAACCTTTAGTAATGTAAGATATTTTTCTGATTTCTATAAAAAAATTTAAAATGAGAAAATATTCTTTATAAGTATGCATTATTTTTTATACTTAATTAAATATAAATCATTCATATTTTAAGAGTGAAGTGTTAAGAACTTTTTATTTTTTTCAGGCTTGTACGATGGAGTGACACGGATTATGAAGCTCCCAAGGGCATTACTGAAATTGAAGCTAAGGGTCAAAGAGCGAACTCTGTTTTGTTGTATGGTCAAGCCATGGGAGAGTCAAGAGTGACTGCATGTCTTGGTCAAATTTGTACAGACTTTAATTTGCAAGTTGTGGCCAGTGTTGTGTTGACTCCGGCAACGGCTTATATAGCGCCTGGTGATGCTCTTCGTTATAGGTAACATACTTAGTTTATAACAAAAGTGTTCATTTAATTGATTGATTTTTTATTCATTTGAACCATTGTAGGTATATCTATGATATAATACCAAATAAAGACCTACAAATAGTTGTATGCCTGTTTTTGGTATTTCACTTATTAAATTCACTTAAATACTGTACAGTAAAAATTACACAAAATTGTTTACAATTTCATATAATTCATCTATTATGAAACAATTACCAAATAATGTAACTTTTTAGAGTTGTTCGTGCTAGAGCAGGGAGGCTCACTGTTCAAGATGTAATGGAAACCCTTTACACAATGGCTATACCAGATTCTTCAGTAGCCCGATTAGAAGATACAATAAGCCTTGTTAGGGGTACAGAGTTAGGCACAGCACCTATCTATTTAATGTCTGGCTCTACAGAAGTAACAACAGCTATACTAACTGTTGTGGAACCTCATTCTATAAGAGTCAATATACGTCCAGCCAATTTGATTATACAAGGAGAAGAATTCACTGTGCACTGTGTGGTGTATGATGATGAAGGGCATGCATTAACAGCAGGGCAGGATATTTTGATAAGGCTATCTGTTGAAGGAGAAGCTAATGTAGATTTGTTGCGGTCAACTGAAAATGGGACCATAACTGAGGCTGTGGCACACAGCTCAGGGAAGTTTACTGTGACAGCAAGACTGTACTCTATTGCTGGTAGAAGTCTATCCAAGAAGGTAATTAAAGCAAAAGTTAAAATGACAATTGCCTTTACTGATACCTTAATCTATTCATATAATAAAACAGTAACCGAACCATTTCTGTACATTGAATATTTTTCAAAAGGAGTAATTGGTATGCAACATGTATGTTCTATAGATACCAAAACCATGGTTAGAATTTTTTTTTTCTGTTTGTCTGTTTGTCTGTTCATCTGTTTGTCTGTTTGTCTGTTTGTCTGTTTTATCTGTTTGTATGTGCGTCAATCACGTAATAACCACTAGGCAGTTTTTGATAAAATTTCACATGCTGATAGATCAATATTAGGTGCAAATTATAGGCTACATTTTATTTGAAAAAAATAATTTTAGGGGTGGCTCCCCATACATGTGAACGGAGGGTAAAAAAATAAATTCGCAATTACATCATTAAATTTTATGTCATTAGATAGGTCTTTAAAATTGAAATAGAGGTTTGTAAATGCGTTTTTTGCTAAATTAAATATTTTTTGAGATATATGCTTTTAAAGCCGTGAAAATGTCATACCACGTGACAATGTGAGATTTTGGATGAGTTGCAGTCATGTCTTTTTATACACTTAACGTATAGACACGGTAAAACAATCAATAAATTCTCAAAAACCTTCAAAAAATAACTAACTCTCCGCCCGCGGCTTCGCTCGCGTGTGCTACAATTTTCTGTATTTGGAAGAGGCGCGCGCACTGAGATTTTGGTGAAACCTATTTCCATAGAAAATTATAAAAAACACTATATTAATATACAGAAATTAGTAGCCCACGCGTGCGAAGCCGCGGGCGGAAAGCTAGTTGTTAAATAAAATGCTTTCTAAAGGATTTTAAATGCAGTTTATTAGACATTATTATGGCCATGCTCACTGTAAAGTGTTAGAAACGTTGGCCTAATAATAATGGAAAATAATGTATAATAAACCATGTTTAAAATCCTTTAAAAAAGTATTTTATTTAATATGGAAAGTACTCACATTATAAGAAACACAAAAAAATACTTTAATTGTGATTATTACTAGTAATTAAATATATTAATTTTTGTGTCATTTTGTAGGTGGAAGGGCATTCTTCAGCTGTTGCCGTTAGTCCATTGGAGATTGTGCCTCCAGAACTGTTCATTGCATGGACTGACACTATCCAGTAAGTATTTTCCTATTACAGTTCAAAGGTAAATTTTGTATTTGCTATCTAATATCTATCTATATCTATCTTTGTATATTTTTTGGTTTGAAAAATCCGAAGAAAACCCATGAATTTTTAAGTCTATTTTCAATTAAATACCGTGTGTTTAAAAATATTTGTTTTGACATGATTTGCAATATTTTTACAGAGATATTAAATTGAAACATCGCGGAGGTGGCGATGAAGCCGTCACATGGTCAGAAAGCGAGAATGTACACAGTTCTCTGTCTCTTTCGAATGCTGGTGTTGTTACTGTGCGTGGAGCAGGACAGATAGATGTTGGCGTGCATTTGACTAAATATTCATACATACGTGCGACGGGAAAGTAAGTATCTTCTATACATATAATAAAACAGTAACCGAGCCATTTCTGTACATTGAATATTTTTCAAAAAGAGTAATTGGTATGCAGTATGTATGTTCTATAGATACCAAAACCATGGTTAGAATTTTTTTTTTCTGTTTGTCTGTTTATCTGTTTGTATGTGCGTCAATCACGTAATAACCACTGGGCAGATTTTGATAAAATTTCATATGCCGATAGACCTATAATAGGTGCAACTTATAGGCTATATTTTATTTGAAAAAATATTTTTAGGGGTGGCTTTTCATACATGTAAACGGAGGGTATAAAAATAAATTCGCACATACATGATTAAATGAGGTATCATAGGATAGGTCTTTAAAAATAAAATACAGGTTTCAACAAGCGTTTTTTGCTAAAATAAATATTTTTTGAGATATGCGCTTCTGAAGTTGTAGAAATGTCATACCACGTATGCATGTGAGATTTTGGTTGAGTTGCGGACATGCTTTTTTATGCTCTTAACGTATAGACTAAGGCGTGCAAATACTCAATAGATTCTCAAAAACCTTCAAAAAATAACTAACTCTCAGCCCGCGGCTTCGCTCGCATGGGATACAATTTTCTGTATTTTGAAGAAGCGCGCAATGTGAGGTTTTTTCAAACCTATTTCCATAGAAAATCATAAAAAAACTATAGACATGCAAATATATCAGCGATCCTGCGACCGTTATTTTTTTAAACTTCCGTTATGCGCCTCTAAAAACTACAGAAATTAGTAGGCCACGCGTGCGAAGCCGCGGGCGGAAAGCTAGTTTTATATAAATTAATGATACATATGAAAGGGTTTAAAATTTTACTATGAATTGTAATTATGAATTATTGAAAAAAATGTTAATCGGAATAGTCATTCAAGAAAATGTCATCTTATAATTTTTTAATTACTCAAATAGATTTCGATTGCCATTTGTTTATTTTTTTAACAATTACTTCGTTTTATTTCAAACATTTTTTTTCTTAAAATTTTTGGTATTTCTTCTCTTTTATCTTTTCTCTTAAATTTTTCCATGTATTAATTTTCATAATTTTATATAGGGTCTGGTCAGCAGTACCAGAAATGGTGCAAGTATCAAGTTCAGGACACGCGCGAGTGGGGCGGCCGCATTATCTGCACATCGCTCTTACGGCGACGCACCCGGCTACGGGCGAACTTTATAACTTCCATACGTAAGTTTACTTAAAAGTGACTTTAGACTAAACTAGGGGTGACTGAAAAATGTATTGTTTCGTTTTATGACAAAGTAAACGAATGTTGAGTCGTCGTCTTTTACCATAACTATTTATTATTATCATTATATTTAATTTTCTATTTCTTAATTGTAAAACCTTTGTTTTATGGCATAATAGTATTTTTATTTTATTTTATTTTTTTAAACTTGTAAGTGAAGTCTTGCCCTTTTGGGGAGCGAATGTGTGCGAAATGTTTGTAACAATCTCTATGAGTTGTATTATATTGGGATTATGGTGTTTATAGTATATCATTTTCTTTTCAGATGTGATTGCAATTCGTTTGCAGTATCTTTATTGGAAGGACCTGAGCCATATAATGTCACTGCAGTGCCTTGGATGCAGCCTGTTGGTAAGTTCTTATTATTCAATTAGAGCTGCTATACTGTGCTACATCATATCTTAAAAAATATGCAATAACTGTAAAATAAAAATTTGTTATAATTTTTCTAAAATATTACTGCTGACATAAGTGCTCTTTAAATTGCTTCTACTTTGAACTAAAACTCCTCTCAATCTAGATTTTAAATCAATTTCTTTTTCGTTTTTATTCTATACAAGATATAATTAATATTGGCATTTTAAATATAAATTTTCACATTGTTATTTGAATTTTGAACTATTTATAATGTTTATAATTTTGTAATAATTTACCATTAAACTTTCACTTTTAATTTGCACACTCAATATATGAGTAGAATGTTTTAGAATTCATTACTATATTTTGACAAAAAAAAAAAAATTTGAATTTGAATTTGGAAGAGTTAAGACTTTTCGTTTAGTTTCTTTAGTACGAACCGATGTTCTTATTCTTTCATATCAGAAGGCGCGTGCTGCGTGGTGGAGTGTTACTGGGCGTCGCGCGGCGTGTCCGCAGTGCGCGTGTCTCGCGGCCGCGCGGGGGACGTCGCGCGCGTGGCCGTGCGCGCCGCACCGAGCCTTATATGGCCGCCACGAGCCGCTGCCCTACTGACTGCGACTCTACCTGTGAGTATACATTGTGCGTGGCTGTGCGCGCCGCACCGAGCCTTATATGGCCGCCACGGGCCGCCGCGCTACTGATCGTGACTCTACCTGTAATTAATACATTACTTATATTAAATTTTGCCAAAAAATAGAACCGACTTCCACACTCTAAAACGTGGAAAATAACTTTCATTTTATTTTAGTTCAAATCTATTCAAAGTCTGTGCAAAAAGTTATTATTTTTCCATTTTTAGTGTTCTGTGAAGGGTAATCACATCATCTAGTCACAATTCAGTTGGTATATAGATCATTAAACCTTAACCACAGAGCTTATTCTGTTGATTTTTGAGGAGTTCCCTCGAATATCTTCCACGTGGATGATCAGACTTGAACCAATTTCTATGGGACCACACTGACACTCTACTCTGTCGAATTCAAGTGCTGTATAATAATGTTTTGCAAATAAATCAAGTACATTAGGGCAAATTACTTATTTTATTAAATAATTGTTTAGGTACTAGCTGAAGGCGAAGCCCTAACACCGCAGTCGCTGGAGCCCCGCACCGCAGATATTGTGTCGCGAGATGGTCAGCCACCACACAAATATCCTGACGTACAACTGTTTACTATGAAGTGTCGCCGGGTAAGCTTATTATTAAATACTATTTTATTTTTTTTATTGTATTTTATATGAGAAAGCAACAGCTACAAAAGTTAATACAAGAAAGAAAGAAGAAAGAAAGAAAAAGCATTTTTTCCAGAAACTACTAATAAATTATTACACTAAATAAGGAGAAATATTTAACAAAAACTAAATAGGTACTAAGAGCCAATTAAATGCTTTCTGCTATGATCTGTGTTATCCGATACATCAAGAAAGATAAACAATACTATTTTTTTTTTCACTTTACTTCCAGAGTTTTTCATTATGATAAGTTTTCTTTTACAATTTAATATTGATATATTTTTTTCTAGTATAAAATTTTTTGCAACTTATAATAGCTACCGTCGACTTGTGAATGTTAAAATTAGTATCAGTAAAATTGTTTGCAAAAACTTTAATAACATTGATTTTTTATTATTTGGTGGTAATTTATATAGTCTCATGGAATCCTAAGTTTACAGATGATATATAAATGTTTGTAGAAGGGTGAAGCGCGCCTAGAACTGAGTTCGGAGGTGGAAGGTGAAAGGGAAACCAGCGAGTTGGAAGTGTCCTGCGCTCCTCACGTGTCCAGGGTGAAGCTGGAGCCGGCTGAGCCTCCGGGCAATTGCTCCGCTAGTACCAGGTCAGTATAATGATAACTTCAATATTGCGGTACAAGAAAGGACTGTATGTGTACTTTAGAAGAGTATCTTGACACAGAGGTTTAAATCCTAAAGGTGCCAAAAGAGATACAAATAAGATCATTTATTTTTGGGTTTAGTTTATAGGGCTGGGTACAACTTAGTGAATGTCAGCCTTTTTATTGTGTCTATATAAAATATGGGTGTATTAACTCTACCATAAAGTTGTGTCAATTATAATAATTTAATAAATAATATGAAGGCAATTTGTAGGGTTCCGTACCAACGGAACAAATAGTTCAGTCTACATTGTCAACAAATTAAAGAAAAATGAATTTTGTTAATTTTAAACTTTTATACGATTTTTCTCAATTAATTTTTTATTAACCGACTTTCATTTCTTTCCAGAGTTTGGTTACGTCCCGGTCAAGAAGTGTCAGTGAAAGTGACATTATTCGACGCAATCGGCAGAGAGTTGTTAGATGAGCAAGGGCCGAGAATGACGTGGGAAACTCAACCTAATCACATTGGAATAGAGTACAGGGCCACTGACAGAATGTTTGTGGAAACTAACCCTGAATATGCCCCAGTTCCTGTGCCTATGAGATACTATCAGGTAAGTTTTTTCTGCATTGAAAATGTACATTGCAATGACAAAAATATTTTGGTAAAAGAAGCAGTATATTGTGGTAAAATTGTACTAAAAATCGGTCTATAGTATTGTATAGATAAAGTCAAAGTCAAATTTTTATTTTCCAAAAAGACTCACTTTCAGGTGCTACAGAACTTGATATAAATATTTATATTTACCACCAGTTTGTATGCAAAACTAAAATCAATTGTTGTGTAAAACTTTAAATTCAATACATACATAAATCTTATTTTTTGTGCAGTTGGTGGCGGCAGAAGAAAACGCGATCGGCTGGTCTGGAGTATTGAAGACAGATATACCTGAAGCTTCGGCGACTATACAGGCTAAAGTTGTAGCGCCATTAAAATGTGAACCTAATAAGGTATTAACTAATAAGATAGTAGTCCTATAATTTTAAAACGTTTATACTGAAATTAAGCAGAAAACATAAATCTTAAATTATTGATTAAGTTTTGTTGAAAAACTATTTTGAGTATATTTTTAATCTATAATCTAAATCAAATAAGGATTTTTATAGGCTACTTAATTTTTTCCAAGGTTTAATTTTAGTTATGTTGTACAATATTTTGTAATAAAATTTTAAAGTTACCTTTGTTTAAGAATAAAATACGCCAATCTTATGTTGTATATGTATGTAATATCTTAACATTTTTTTTTTATTTTATACTTTCAGGTGAACATAGCATGGGAAAGCGAAATGGCACCGAATCTGGCCACCATCAGCGGAGGTAGCGGTCGGTATGCGGTGGAAAGCCCTAAGGGTGTGACCGCAACCGTGGATAATGGGGTCTTGAGTGCTATACTACCAGCACCTGGGTCATATGACTTGACCGTTGTGGATATGTGCGTTCATGGCGAGAGGAAAACTATAGAGGTTTGTAGCAATTTTTTTTAAACGTCAATCGGCTTTTATTAGAATTTTTGTGTAAGAGGTAATTTAAAATGTACTAGGTACAATACAAGTTATAACATTTCAGTATTGCATCATTAAAAATACCCTTTAAATGAATGAAAATTGTTTATTTGTTATTCACAAAAATGTGTTTAGAGGTTTAAATAAAAAGGATATGTTAAAATTTGTCATGTATTGACAAAAGATGTAAATGCCTAAATAACACTACAATAATAGGAAAATAGGACGGCATTATTATAATTGTAAGCAGCAGTATTTGAAAATTTTGTCGTTATCTTCTCAGTAGAAGCAACTAAACCAATGGGAACTTGAAAGCAACTTTCTAAACCAATGGGAACTTCTTTAAATTTATTATTGTAAGAGGCTTAAAAATAAAAATATATCTATGTATCTGTTTGTATTAGACTAACCAAAATAATGTTTACAGGTCAACATAGAAGAAGTCCTAAGTGTCGAAGTGTCAACCGCGCGTGCTATATGCGTGGGCGCATGCGTTCCCATCAGCGCGTTAGTGCGCGGAGTGTCGCACAGATACTTGGCCAGCAGCCGGGAGCCGGAGTGGAGGAGTGGCGGGAATGTGGCGGTGAAGGGGGGGNNNNCCTGTGCGGGGTGAAGGAGGGTTCCGGGAGGGTGAGGGCCTCGCTCGCTGGTGTGTGGAGTCCGGAACTTGAGGTAATTGTGATTTTTTTTTGTAGTTAGTTTAGCAGATGCTTGCCAAGTGATCAAGAGCACAGTTACATAGTGAAAAGAGGAAAACCGTACGGTGTGGAAGGAGTGGGGGGGGGACAGTACAAAGCAGTGTATATGTGTAAAAGTAGTGCAAGTAGACATCGATGAATGACGTGTCGATATAACGCATTGATGTTGTTTTGACAGTGTCAGTAATTTACTCACTTTTTAAGATAATTCGAATTTATTTCGTGTTACATATTCGTATCTATAATGTTTTCTTTACAACTGCTCGTCCACAATTCTTTTCTTTCCAGTATATAATTTTAATTTTATAACATTATATAGGAATTTGATATCATTAAGTTCGTTTGTACACACAGATCACGGTGTTCCCCAGCCTGCGCATAGTTCCGGAACGTTCTAGAGTTCCCCCCGGCGCCAGGCTGCAGCTGCGTCACACCGGCGGCCCGCCGTCGCACCTCGCCACGCTGACCTACAAACTGAAGCAAGGGAGCTCTTTTGTTGAGGTTGGTTGAATATGAAAAAATGTTTTTGCCAAAATGTAATACTGACTTCCTCAGACTAGAAGTAGAAAATAATTTTTAATTTATTTTTTGTTATTTATTCAAAACTATTGTTTTTCAATTTTAATAACTCTTCACCTGAGCTAGTCACAATTCAGTCCAAGAGTTTGAGTTAAATTATTAAAACGTTAAACGATTTTTAAAAGTTACCTGGAATATCTTCCATATGGATGATCAGACTGATAAAAACTTTTATGGTACCACACTGACACTACTCTTTAGAATGCAAATTTTTTCCAAATCGGATAGTAAATTTCAAAAATTGAATTGATAAACTTCCTCCTTTTTTTGGATATTGGCTACTGAAAAATAATTTGAGTTGAATTGAAAAAAAAGAAAGAGTTAGAAACATTATGGTTCGTAGATGTGTTATTTCGATTAATTGTCTTTTAACAACACGGTCTATTAAATAGTAAACTAGCATATGTTCGCAGCTTCGCTCGCTTCAATTTTGTAGTCCGCACATCATAATAAGTTAACCTAATCCAGCCTTGCTTTTGCGAAATTCCATCAAAATGAGTTCAGTGGTTGCGTCGTTATTGACACACAAACATATCTTTCACATTTCTTATATCAGTAGGAGTAACGACTTATTAGTACTGCATTTAACTTGTATAATTTTTCTTCCAGGTGTCACCAACAGGCGCTGTGCAAGGAGTTGCTTTGGGTTCAGCGAAAATAATGCTGATCGCTTCTGATATCACTAATGTTGAGTTGGCCACTGCTGAAGCGGAAGTTGAGGTATTTATTAACATTTTAAGTAACACTGATGTTAAGTATATTTTGGAAAATATTAAAACCCGATAGGCTACATTACTAAAGATATCTAACATATGTAAGCTAATGAAATTTATTTAAATTCATTTATTGCATAAGTGGAAATTAAGTGGAATACACTAATATTAAAAAGGTTGAGAACAGTGTGGTGTAAAAGGCGGCCTCATTGTCAGAGCAATCTCTACCAGACATCCTTTGGACAGAATGAGTAAAGCCTGTTGTATTAGTAGTGTATATTAGTTGTGTTAACTAAATTTGCATTAATGGTATCTATTATTGATTCGTTTTTATTGATGTATTATTTTCTGTTTCATTTGATATAGCACTTCCATTTGAAATTACATATACTTAATTTATTCCCTCTTTAGGTGGTGCCAATATCAAATCTTCGAGTGCGAGCATCGACGCAAACACTACTAGTGGGGAAACCGGGCCGGGTGTGGATAGAGGCGGCTGGGCTCAGCACGTCTGCGCTGTGGGCCCTACATCCCCCCCCTAAAGCCACGTGGACCATACGAGACCCCACTTCCAAGTCAGCCACTCTGTATACTTCGCACAATATGGGTGAGTCACTAATAAAAAAAGTGTAATAAATAGAATAGAATTTGCAGTGACCTCCAATGACCAATTTTTGAGTTAGTTTGAGGAAGTAGGCAATTTTCTTTACAAATAATGAATCCGTCCTAACTGTGGACGCTTACCTTTAAAGTACCCAACGGATTTTGGTGCGAATTTTTGATAGAAAGTCGTCTATAGAGGTCTATATTATGTGCTAAATATGCATAAGTCGTATAATATAATACTCTTTTATGTATATGACATGCATCATATGGTAGTTTTATGTATCAGTGTAAAAAATTAAACAAATTTTTGAAGCTTCATACTCTGGTTTAAGTAACATTAGATTTTTGTGTAACATATAAGATGTTTTTATTAAAAATGTTCAATGTAGTTAAACAATTTTCAGATATGCTGGAGAGAACTGTCGCCGAAGGACTGTCCATCCGTGTGGTGCCTCTGAAAGCGGGTGTTATAACAATCGACGTGCGAGTCCGAAATATGGGGCAGGTAAACTAAACAAATAATTATTATTAATTTAATTGAATTTATTAATTGAATTCTTATTATACTTCCATTTTGTTAAGAATCGACATTCATCGTCATTTGGAGGGTTGCTTGCTTTTAATAGTAATTTAATAATATATATGGATAATGTCGTAGTAAAATTTATTGGAAATAATGAATTAACTACCAAGCTTTGGCTATAAGTACACATTCTCTAAGTCGGTAAGAGAAGATTGATTTCGTGAAACCTATGACTACCGTTTGATATTTTTTTTTATTATATTTGACATTTAATAAAAATGCAATATTTTTTCTATAATTCTAATTATTATGTAAACTTTTTTGTTCTTTTACATAACCACGTACATTTCCAGATATCCGAAACGCGTTCTTGGGACAGTACAATCGAGATCCTCGGTATAACAGACATCAAAACGTCAGTAGACGGTTTAGGACGCGAAATGGATTCTGGGGAACGTCTGTCCTTGGCCGTGGGAGCTACGATAAGATTGAACTCGTCTCCGAGGAGTAACTGGGTGTCGTATGATGATGGCGCGTTTGATTTGAGACCTAACGGAGAATTGATCGCTATGAGACAAGGGCATGGGGTAGCCGTGGCCAGGCATAATGACGAGAGGAACGGAATTCACCGGGAGAGTGTAAGTTTTAACTGACTTTAAAAAACTAGACTGACTGACCGCAGCCCATGAACATCGGCAACATAGGAGTGTCGCAGATGCCTTGCCGGCTTGGACGAAGGGAAGGGGTTAAGGAGAGGATTTATGATAGGAAGTTGGGGGAGGATTAGAACAGAATGGGAGAGGGATGGGATGGAAATACAGGCCTCCGGGCACCAGCTCACCGTACGAAACACAGTGCAATACTGCTTCACCCCGGTCTTCTGCTGGGAGGTGGTAATTACACCGGTGCGAGCTTGGCCCAATTGTGAAATGCTCGTCTCCCACACTTTTATTGCTGAAGATATTATGCAGCAGAATTACCCTCTGTCGTCTCTTACGACACCCACGGGTAGAAATGGGGTGGCGACACACGTATTCTAACCCGTCGCCACACGGGTAAATACAAATTTATTTGTCAACTATTTTTTGACCTAACAAATATATACAAATAATATTCATTTTTGAAACATGTTCATCGAAACAGTGTTTGTCAATAGCATATATTTACGTTTTAAATTTCTTGGTTTTTAAATTTATTGAAAGGCGCAGTGGCTTCAGATCATTTAAATTATATTTTGTCTTAATCAGATAATCCACGTGGAAGTGGCCACCCCGCACTACTGTACCGCGGAGCCGTCTGGTGAAGATGAGGCCGGTATACGAGTTGTACTGAGAAGCTCTATAGGACGGGAACTGCTTGGGCCGCAAGCTAACTGTTCGGTATCACCGCCCCACAGTGCGCATGCGAGACCTGCCACCAGGTAAACTCACAATTTTTTTTGATTAATGATGTTATTATAGCAATTTTGTTTTAGAGACGTTTAGTGAGGAAAAGTCTGGTATACGCGTGCATCTCTATTGCACGAGAATTTATTGTTGGACATGCAATAATAATGCAGGTAACATATAAAGAAATATTATTTCAATTAAAAAAAAAACTCACAGCCGTCTGGAGACGGTGAAGCCGTGGCCTAGCTGCTCGGTGTCATCACCTTTCACTGAGTATACTAAAAAAGCGTGTACTAAATATATAAATAGAATAAATAACAGCTTCATTAATAATGTATGTTTTACATGTGCTTACATCATATTACATTGCATATGCACTAAGACATTTTTTTTAAATATTTTGGTAACAAAGCATACAAAAAGTTTTATAAATTGTGTGATTATATTTTGCAGTTTGATAAAAACGATTCATTTTTGTATTTCTTTGCAGTGGTCTAGGATCAGAACTTCTGGTGTCGAATATGGATGCAAATGGTGCATTCATTGGATTTCAGAGTACTATCGGAGGGCACACGGTGGCTGATGAAGTTTGGGTCACGGCTACAGATGCTAGTCTAAATAGGATATTAGGTATGACTTTTTAATATTTGTTTTATTTCACCTATGACCTAAGTGTACTTTTCGAATTTAGAAATTAAGAAGACTTGATTCATAAGGTATATTAAAAATACATATTTTCATATTTTTATGTGAGTTTTGCAGTTTTATCGGGATCATAGAGAGATTAGACTTTCAGAAGTGTAAGGTTTACAAAAGTATAAAATTCGTTTGTGATTTTTGTTATGTTAATTATAGTTAGAATAAGGTTCTTATGAAATCAAATTTTTAGAGAAGTGACAAATTTGATTGCATCTTGTTGGGTCGGGCGGGTTGAGTTAAGATTTTATTCGGTTGAAAAATATTTTTTTATTTTATTTAACTCGACAGCACACTATTCATCAACATTTAAATAATTTCCATATTTGTGTTTGTGAATGTGTTTTAATTATTTTGATTTTTTATGTGAATGCATTTTTGCATTTTTTAATTATTTTTATAGCTTACAATTTATGTCACTTTGTACATAAATTTAAACAAGATAAATGACCCATTATAATATTTTTTCGTTACAGGTGTGGGTAGTTGGGGAGTGTGCCTCGAGGGCGTGGGTTGGCGCGCGCCCAGCTCCGTGCGCGTGTACGCGGGTAGCGGCGTGTCGCTCGCGCTGCTGGTCACTGACGGAATGGCCAAGCATTCGCTGCGGCTAGACCGACCCGCCGCTGCGGTCACGTTGCATCAACTACCCGTGAACAAGGTATATTTAGGG
Organism: Phoebis sennae; assembly: GCA_001586405.1. NCBI lineage: Eukaryota > Metazoa > Arthropoda > Insecta > Lepidoptera > Pieridae > Phoebis > Phoebis sennae. Next base: position 654,108 of record LQNK01000077.1, read on the forward strand.
TTCCGACTGTTAATAAAACTTATGTTAGAATCATTGCCAGTAAACATACTTTTTTTACAAAGAAAACCGACTGACTCGCTAACGCGAATTCTGACTAGCTCGTGACCTAGTCACTGATGGAATGGCCAAGCATTCGCTGTGACTCGACCGACCTGCCGCTACGGTCGCGTTGCATCAACTACCTGTGAACAAGGTATATTTAACGTTCCAACTATACTGTTAAAAGACTGTATTGTTAATTTTTGGTGGAAATGCATCTTAAAAAATATAGAATTGAAGTCTGCTTCACTATTTACACTATTTAAACACTTATTAAATAATAGAAATAAAGTTTCATAATAGACTTTACTTCTATATTTTTTTAATAAAATATGTCAGAACCATCGGCGGCAAACAAGCTTTCTAGCAAAGAATACTGTGTAACCCACTAGTTACTGATGGTATGACTAAGAATTCGCTGCGGCTCGACCGACCCGCCGCTGCGGTTTCGCAGGAAGTATAGGGGGGCGTCGCGAGGACTTCATTGCTTCCCCTCCCTTTCATTGATTCGTCCAGATTTCTGTCCCCTTAATCCTATTACACTCGTAAGTACTACATAATAATTATAAATATAATTTTCAGATGGAATTCGTAGCGGGCGAGTGGGCCGCATCGTTCGTGCCGTTGACGATAGACGCCGACTTGGGCACCGGGCCGGTGTTGTGCACGGAGGAGCAGAAGTACGCGCTGGAAGGCGTGGAGGTGGAGCTGCCGTACGTGTGCCGCACGAAGCCGCCGCACACCGCGCAAGCGGTCCTCGACATACGGAACGGTAGGCGTTTGTACTACTGACGGCCGTTTTCTATATTCTATCTATCCCTTTTTTTGCTTATTAAAATCAGACAAATCTATTCTATTTGCACTTACTTTGATTTTAATATCCTAACTTGGATACGTTTGCTATGACTTTTGGCTATCTATTGTCATATAATCTGACATAACAATCAATCCATAATCATTGATACATTATTTGAAATGGCCGTAAAGCATAGAGGGAGACAATCAAGAGACGAGCGCATATTTATTTATTTATTTCTTCAATAGACTGTATATATGACCATCAAAGGTGTTTCAGGTGTTCATGCGCGGCGGTGGTCACTTTAACTTTAAACTCACTACCAAATTGTAAAGATATTTGTTTTGTTTAAGGTCAACTCGGCTGTTCAATAATACCGGCTATACATCTCACGCAATCCCTGGAACTGGACTTATGCGCTGAATGGGGCACATTCCGAACATGCACTAAAGTTCTTCTCCTGCCTCTGATACACGTTTCCACAAACAAAGTGTCGTTACTCAACCCCCCGACAATATTCACTATAACCGGACACCCTCAAGCAATGAAACAAGTTAAAATTACATCTTCCCCTGGATTGAAGGTCGAACCTAGTGTGAGAGACGGTGAAATAATAGTGACAGTGAAAAGTGACAGTGATTCTTGCGGTCTTGGATGGGTTAACGTAGTGTCGAGGTTAACAGCGCAAGATATAAGGGTGGATGTGGAAAGGGAGTGCGATATAGCCTGTGGTACACTTTTGGGAGCGTTGTTCTCGATACTGCGCCCGTATCTGTCGACGATTATCACTGTGGCCCTTATGGCGGCTGGATACTGTTATGGTAAGTTTCATTTATTCATTCATTATTCATATAGGTGTAATTTAAATGTTTAAAGGAAAAGTGTCTCCTTTGTAAAAATAAAATCAGTTTCACTATTTGTCCGTTTGATTAGAAATTTTTGCGATGCTCTATATCACAAAATATTATAAAGTTTAATAAAGTATTGACAGAGCCACTCATGAAAAATACCTAACAAGTGAAAACTATAATATACTACTAAAACCTCCTTTTTAGGGTTCCATACTTAAAAGGTAAAAACGGGACCCTATTATTATGCCTCATTAGGCTGTTTCTCATAAACCATGATAGCTAGAAAGCTGGAATTTTCACCAATTTTGTATATCCATTGCCACTAAAACAACAAAAACATATAAAATTTAAATTGAAATTTTCACAAATTATGTATATCTATTGCCACTATAAAAACATACTAGATTATACAAACTAAAATTCATTACTTTCAGTACAATCAAAACTCCAAAAAAAGGCGCCAATACGTCTACCAACAGAGCCGGTGCAAACAGTACTGCCCGACGCGTCTCCACATCGCACCCGGACCTGGTCAAGAAGCCCATATGCTTCTAACGGACCGAGCGCTCCAGTATACGGGGATGCAAGTGTTCTCCCTGACTCAAGCTTCTCACCAACATCGAGAATGCACTCGAGACTACTATAGCAGTGAATGAGTGATAGTGTTGACCAAAGACAATTGACTGACTAAGGCCTGGTTTTTATAAACGACGGAATGTCATAGTATAACAGATATGAATAATTTTTGTGAAGCCGTTTCTAATCAACCAATTGGAACCAAGTTTTGGTAGTTATGTTAATGCCACGTTTATTATAGATATCCAACGGACTTACGCCTAGTAGGGTAGTGTACTGTCCATAAATAAATGACTTATTTTTTTTTATAGGAACTAGGCATAAGTGATATATAATATATATACTGACTATAGACAAATTTGTGGTGTTTTTTTATAGGTTATGGAAATGGAGGCATTAAAAGTATGTTTTAGTTGTGTGTTTCAGTCATTATTTTTAATGTTATAGGGATTTGGAAATATGCTTTTGTGGGATTTGTTGGTCATTCAGTTTGAGCTTATCTGTTAAGGATGAGGGAATATCAACCTTATGTCAGGTTTTTAGCAAAGTGTACTTTTCAGTTCATTATACAGTAAACTTGATCCGTCTTTACTGTAAGTTTAATTCTCTTACATTAAAATATAGTATTAATTGTTTAGAATTTAAGTGGACATTGATCTTATGTTTAATTTTTGGGAAGATCTTGTTTTTGTTATTCATTGTATTGCTTAAAGCTTCTTTGTATATAAACTAGTCTTTAATAATTAAATTAGATGCAAGCATTACATTCTGGATTACTTTTTACATACTTTCGACTAAATTTCTTAACTAAAAATGTTATCATATTAAGGTTGTGATATTTGTGAAACGAGTTGCATCCAAATTCTATAATGTGAAGATTTATGTCATATTCATATATGTGTCTTGAAAAATCATATAAGTGTATCAATATTTTTATTTGGTAATTTTGGGATGCTTATTTTTTAAATTTTTCTAACTTTATGACGCGATTAAAGTAATTGTGCCGACAAATTTAATTTATTGTACTTAATTCCAGACAAGACATCAAATTCAGTATCAACATATAATTTAAGTTAACATATAAAATTGTGAATGTTAATACAGTGCATTTTATAAAATTACCTCAATTTTTTAATAATAGTCATGTAGTATTTATGTTTTTGAACATACATTATGGTATAAAGAGGTCTCATCACCCAAAAAATGGTGTGCGAAACTGTATAAATATAGGACATAGCAATGGAAATATTAAGAAAAAAATTCAGTAACAAGTTGAGATTAAGTTTTAATAGTACTGAGTACAAAAATATATTATAATAAACAATAGTTATAATCGCACCAATTGTAAAAAAAATGTTTGTTATCATTAAATATAATCCTTTATTTTTTTGAAGTCATTACACATGAACAACTTCTTTAAAAAGATTGACTTTACACAACTTAGATTTGACTCTTGTACATATACAATACATAAAGTAAGCTATCATTCTTTGTTAAAATAATTTAAACAAAAACTGTTTTCAAAAATTTGTACAATAAAATATTTTTGATACCGAGATAAATTGTTTGTTTATATAAGTTCCTTAAGTATTATACTATTCTATTTGTTGCAACAAAATGTAAGCTTATATTAAATCTATAGTCAATAGAGCAATAAAGCAATCGCTAGCACTGCAAATGCAACTGTACAACAAGCGTAGCTTGCGCCGTCACTGAAGGACTACATAACGATATACATAATATTGTTAAATGCATGGCTTATTATAAGTCAAGCTACAGAGTTTTTATCTAGCCCCAGTTTCAAACTTGTTATTTAATAACTAAGCAACGGGAAAATAAAATAGCTTCTAATTAACTAGTTCGTATTCTTCACATTGTCAGGTAGATATTCCAGAGAAGGCGTCAAATAAAGTTTAACAATTATTTAAATTTCTATTAATAGGGTACTATTTCCAGCTAAAACAAAGGTAGTATTCTCAAAATGACAGGCCTTATAAGAGAAACATCAGACAGTATTTCAGCTTGCCTCAAACACCGCCCCAAAAAATGTTCCTAGCTTTCGGACAATAAGCAATAAGACACATTATAAAACAGTAACTAAACCATTTCTGTACCTTGAAAATAAATATTTTTCTAGATAAACGCTTCTAAAGTCGTAAAAATTTCTTACCGCGCGTATTGCGGTGTGTGGACATGACATAGACAGCCATTGCATTCACAGATGATGTCCGCGTTTAATTATGATGATGGGACCCATCATCGTACCAACATGGCTACGGGTAAGCCCCGTATGCCAGTAGCCATTGTACATTAATGTAGCCATTCTTAAAGAGACATTGTATTTAGTTTAAAGAAGCTTTTTCCAACATTTCAAGGAGATCTTCTCGTGTAGATTTTGGTACATTGGCTGTAAAAGTCAGATCATTACTTATTATTTTTGAGCGGCTTGTTTCGATATTTTTAAAATAAGATAAATTGAGCAATGCTGCTTGTGAAGATCGTATATCTCTCAACTCTTTACTATTATTACATTCTATATGCCTTTGAGGAGACGCTTCTACGGGGCCCAATAAACAACGTATTTCATTATCATCAGCACAATGAATTTGATAGTCATCTATAGATTTTTTTTTATTATCATATTTATAAATGTTTTCTCCTATATTTTTAAGAAATTTAAGATTTATTGTAGAAGATAAATTGAAGGTGCCATCATTACGTTGAAGGCCAAGCCGTAAAAGAACAGATATTTTACTATGATATTCAGAAAACCAAAGTAATAATGTATTACTCAGGCATTTATAATCATTTTCTGTAATTTTTTCGGCCAATACGTCGAACTTTGCAATGGTATCATCTATTATAAATTTAGGGAAATGTGTTGGTAAAAGTGTGGCTACACTTTTTAAATGTCGTCGGCTTATGTCAAAAATATTCTGATTTGTTGCTACTGCTAATTGCCATTTGAAGATCATTGTCATTAGATCCCATAGTTTATTCATAGAATAATCATCAAGTCTCATAATAGATGAGGCAGATATGTCTTCTAGAAGCTGCTTGATAACGTTATGTGGAGCAACTGGCTGAGGTAAAAATAGCTCCTCCAAAAGCTTCGGATGTAGAAGGACTGTTACTATATCGGTAAGTACTGAAAATAATAGGTATTAAACAAATAAATTCTATTAAGAACTATAATTCAATAATAATGTAACAATTTTAGATTTCAGATGTAAATAAATATTTACCTATCTCTGATTTATCCACCGGTATGTTTTGCATTTTCAATCTCTGGTCAACTACATAAATCATTTCACAACCAAGATTAACCACAATGAATGGTGTTGCAAAGTGAGACATTGTAGGATTAGATGCCCTGATCACGATGACTATTGATAGTATTTATGCAAGTGTTCTAAATAGACTCACTTCAGATGGTCAAATTCAAGAAATATCACGTAAACTTTTAGCAGCAGACAATAATAGCGATAGAGTCTTATTAGTATATGAAAGCTTAGAAGACCGCAATTATTTCCCAAGTGTTTTACAGCACAAAAAATGTGATAAAGTGTCTACACATTACCGTAACCTAGGTAACCAATGCTATCAAAAGAAACAAAATTATAAGGCATGGCAATATTACAATTTGTCATTTCTTTATGCACCACTAGAGTCAGAAAGTTATACTTTAGCATTATCTAATAGATCTGCTATATTTTTTACATTATCTAAATATTCAGAATGTATACAAGATATTGAACTTTGTTTATCACTACAATATTCAGAAAAAGTCAGAGACAAGTTGATAAAGAGAAAGGAGTTATGCATAGAAGCACTGGATGGAATAGAAAGTAAACCAGAAAATCCAGAAGGGATAGAAATATTAACACTGAAGGGTGAAAAAAGTGAGAGATATGTATGTGCTAGCACAAAACTTGAAGTTGTTTGTAATAAGGAAATGGGCAGACATGTCATTGCAAAGGAAGATATAAGAGTTGGTGAAGTACTTGCTGAGGAAATTCCTTATTTTACTTTGGTTTTGAAAACCCAAATCCTATTTTGTTGCAATTATTGTCTCTCAAGGAAATTGAATCTTATTCCATGTAAAAGTTGCTGCTTTGCTCTCTACTGCAGTGGAGAATGTTATTCAAATGCCTGGAAGGATTACCACTCAGTGGAATGTCCATTAATGGCCTCACTTATTGATTTGAATTTTACTAAACTTGAATTACTTGCACTCAGGACAGTAATCAAGGCTCGCAATGATTATCCAGACTGGGAAAGCTTTTTTAAAGCAATTGAAGAAGCTGAAGAAAATGTGAATACAGAGCTTCAAGGCCATGTTAAAGTCGATGATAAATGGGTGTATGATTCCAAATATTATGCTTCTATACATACATTAGCCACCAACATTGAAAGAAGGTCTATTTCTGATATTTTCCAGAAGTCAGTTACTGCAGCTGTGTTTTTAAAATTTCTCTTGGATGAAACAGATTTCATGGATGCTGATACTGAGGAGGCTAAAGAGAACATATTGAGATGTGTTGCAGGTTTGCTTTTGCTTCATAGCATGACAAGCCCAACTAATATGCATGGTATCAGTGGCAATACAGATACCGCAGGAAACGGAAAATATATTGGTGAAATGAATATAGCGAGTGCACCATATGCTTTCCACAGTCTGATAAATCATTCATGTGCACCAAATGTTGTGAGGTTTACTAAGCTTGGTTCAAGCAATATGATGTTGTTTGCATTGAGACCTATTAAGAAAGGAATGCAGATCTATGATAATTATGGGTAAGTGTTATACATTAAAAATTTAATAATAACATAAGATTGCAACAGCAAATTAAAATTTTATCATTAATTATTATTTGTATTCTAAGGGTTTGTATTGTAAGCAATATGCTGTAATTTATGCAAAACAGAAGGGAGGGGGGGGACAAACAACAAAAAAAAACTCATAATTTATTTATTTAATGGCTCAAGCGAAATCTTTATTTCTGAGGTAGAAATAACGTGTCTTACCAGTGTTTCATTTACATACCTTCTTTTGTTGGCCAGTTTACATTTTTTAGTTACATTGTTTCTTAAAATGATGATCTTTCCTCCAGGTCCCATCATGCATTAGAGGACCGTTTGGATCGACAAACCTCATTGCAGTTCCAATACAAGTTTATGTGCATGTGTGAGGCTTGTGTAAACAATTGGCCAAAATATGTGACAATGCGACAAAAGAAGATCCCACCGAAAATAATCCGGAATAAAAATAAATGTCTCAACTCTAATATTATTGACAAACTGCAGTATGGCGATAAGGACACTGCTATTAAGGTTTATAGAAAGCTCTGTAATCTTTGTGAAGAGTTGGAGAGCTTCGCTCCTTGTATAGAACTATGCGACTGTCAAGAAGGCCTGAAACAATGCTTGGCCATACTCGAAGGTCTTGTGCCCTATGGTTACAACGAAACTGTAGAGTGGAAGATGAAGTTATTGTGACGGAGACGTTTGCGTAAATGTGTCAAATATTTTCTTTTTTTCTCAATATTTCAAACAATACTTTTGTACTTGGATATTGACGTAATAGAAATGCTTTTATCTTATCTATGGTAGAAATGTAAGTGTCTTAAGACAGGTTATAGATATTAAGTGTAATATTTTTTAAAAAGCATATTTTATATAATACTGTATTTATATACACATTTATATAATACTGTATTCTGAATACATTTTTGAAAACCTTTGGAGTATAAAAATGTTCTAGAAATATAAAATCTAGTCCTAAATAAGTATTATGGAAAATGTTTCGCTCAAGTTTGTATTAACTTTAGGTTGATTTTGAATTTAATTGATAAATATTATAATGTTTACTTCTGTGTGATACATATTTATTGGAGAAGACTTAAATACATACATATGAAAAAATAATTAAAGGTAGTACTTTATTAGATAAAGTTTTATATATTTTTAAATCCATGACAAAATCTTACTCACTCATATTTCACATTACCGATTTATTGTGAATGTCTTAAATATATAATAAATATTATAAAATAGATAACAGTTACTTTCAAGTAGACATCTAATATATTACAGGTTTATTAATGGCCTGAATTGTAATATTGAATATATCGTTAGAAATTGTAACAAATAATTACGTGTCAAAAGTTTTTAGTAGTCGTCTTAAAGATGTATTGAATATTAACTTTATAATATTTAATCTACTATGACAAAACGGTCATAACGGAAGTAAGAAGGATGGGAATATATTAGTGCAGTGGTGGGTGGCACCGTATGGGTATGAAGCACGGCTTCATGTCCACTCACAATTCATTAATATTATCTTAGAATAGATGTACTTGTAGTACGATGAACAAGTGGTGTGCGTGTCAGTTAAATGTGTCCTGACAGGCACATCACAAAATATTTAATAGAAGGATGTGTTTCGTACAATTTACTGGTGTGTGTGCGTCAAATAAATGTACCCTGACAGGTACTTTACAATCATATGATTAATATACAATTTATCGTTGTGCTTGTCAGATACATGTACCCTGACAGGTACATCTAAATATATACAATAGAGATATGAATAATATACATTTTATTGGTGTGCGTGTCAGTTAAATGTGCCCTGACAGGTACATCTCAATATATATAAGAGCGATATGAATAATATACAATTTATTAGTGCGCGTGTCAGATAAAAGTTTTCAGACAGGTATAACCGAAAATATACAACTGAATGTCGTGTCCTGACATGTACCCATAAAATAAATACAAATTTAGTCATAAATTACTTTATTACCGTATTAGTTTCACTGTCCGCTGATGATCCAATTATTAACGATTTTTGCACGTTTGCAAGGTGTGATCCATAAAAGGCTATCAGAGATTTTATCAGCAATTGGTCAAATTGTGATTTAACTCACCCATAGTGGGTAGTTTGAAAACATTAATAATCTTTCAGGACTTTAATACTGGGCAAATATATAATCTCTTTTTAATTTTATATAATTTAAATTAACATAATTACGTGGGTAGTTAAAATACTAAATACTGACCTATTTTTTTGTTTTTCTTTATAATAAATAAATAAGAACTTTTTGTTAGAAATAACATGGAAGCCTTCGTACTAAACAAGTTAAACCAAAACAAATCTCAAACACAAACTTAAAGGGTTTGGTAAAATATGTGGATATATTGTTTCTTAAAAGTGATTAAACGCGTTTTCGGTTATAAATGTTTTACAAATCCTGCATTTTTAAATTAAGACGTGTTATAGATTTTGTAGAGGAATCTTTTATTATTAAATGATAAAATAATAAATCTGAAGCGACTTATAACTATATTTAATTGATGTATGTGAATGTAATTCAATATAATTTTGTCAATAAACCATACATATACCGAATTATATTATTTTCTTCACAAATCCCCACATACACCTATTTCTATAAACTATTACACTAATGTATTACAAATACATGTCTTTTTCACAACTATAGGAAACATTTTTTTACAAGATAATTTACGTGTTACGATAAATATAAAATACCAACAATCATAACTCGTAAAGATACGTATTATTAAAAGGCCTATTAAACTACCCAATTTTAAGGTCCCTATAGGAGAGCCGTGTGTAAGCGCAGAATAGCACTTGTTTTAAGAAAATACCAACGTTCCGATTGCCTACGGGACATAACCTCCTAATTCTTATTCCACTACGAATGGCTAAGGGTCTTACGATTGGGTAGTGCAATAAGCACTTATGGAATTACGTATTGAATCATTGAGGTATTACGATACCGTATATCGGTACATATTCTAATAAGTATAACATTATTTGATACTTTGTATCATTCTATATGGTAATACTAAACGGAATTATACTTGGTCAATTTATACAGCCTTTGCCCTTTAGAGTTAAATCTGAAACTTTAGTGAATACGCTATTAAGTCCCAAATTAATTTAGCCCGCCCATTATTTCTTGAGCTCAGTATTTAAAAAATAATGTTTTATTTAAGACAATACTTTTAAATTGATCGTGACCAAAGTTAACTCTGCGCATTTGATATAACATCATAACATTTCCACAGTCGAGTAACATTTTTGAGCTACTATACTGTGCCATTTCATGGCAACGGAATTTTGGTATTTCTATGTAATTATCTAAATTTTATGAAAAAACTATAAAATATATTCCTATTATCGTAGACATATACATTAGAGCCACCTGACATCGTTCTGCACCTGATGGTAATAACCTCTTCGTTGCACCGACGTTAACTTCAAATATATCTGGAATATTTTGTACCTTATCCTCATTTAACAATGTTATACGACCCGATATTTTTGGATTAATTGGACTAAATTTGTTTAAGTAATCTAGCACACAGGTGATTTCGTTGTACGTTACAAATTCCTTTTTTAGTTCTTCAAACATGGAATACCCGTCACCACCATCAGCTAAAAATGATGACATTATAATTTGATATTCTAAATTGTCTCGGATATCTGTGAGTTCATTGCAACCACTGCATACAGCCTTAGATTTTATAACGCGAGATCCCGATAACTTATTTAAATCGTATGTCACTTCTACTCCAGACATTTGTAAAAACTGACCCGGTGCATCAATTTTTCTCCACGTCTCTATCGAATGTTCCAGAGCCTTCATTAACACGCTGCCATTCATATGTACTATACATAGTGAATCGGAAAAGGGCATGACTGTGATCCAATCACCTCTTGTTAGATTAAAAGGCTTCTGTTGCTGATCTATCGACGTTCTAATTCTTCCACCTTGAATAAATGCTATATTTACTAGTGAAAACTCAGCATAGTGTCGTTTCGTATAATATAACATGGTGTCACTTATAAAATTTCCCATGTTACATTCGTACAGTCTACAGCTATCACCGTCCAAGAATGTTAAAGAACTTCCTACGACTACGCTATTCTGACGATCAATATCACTGTGATATTTCTTTACAATTTGTAAAACATCGGGGTCTTGGGGTATTTCATTATTTAATAGAATAGGCTTTCCTTCGTAATCTACAATGTCACCATTTTCATTAAATAATAAGTATAAACTGCCCATATACTTTGTATAAGCATATGCTTGAACAACAAGGACCTTTTTTCCCGATTTTTGCATAACTATAGTTGGATAAGGACCTTGTGGAAATTCAGGGATCTCAGTTGTATTAACATTTGATAGAAAAGTGTTTGAGTGTCCACCAATAACTATATCAACGTCTTCAACTTCACTCGCTATCTCCAAATCTTTGATGAACCCAGAATGACCAAGAGCGATAATGATATTGACGCCATTCTCCTTTAGCTTCTGAACTTCTCTTCTTACTGCTGGAATTTCATCTTCATAATTAACTTTATTCTTTGGAGCTAGAAATTTCGTTTCCGGAGTAAGGTATCCAATTATACCAATTTTGACACCGTTTTTGTTTATAATTACTGATTTGTATAAGTTTTTCTCGTGCTCTAGGTCTGGTTCATCATCTAAAAGTAGATTAGCAGCTAATACGGGCGAAGTTAAATTTCTTATAAATGGTATGACTCCATCCACAGCTTCATCGAATTCATGGTTTCCCAGCGACTGGAAGAAAATTAAAGTTAAAAAATAATCTATAGTAATAATTTTTTAACCAAAAGTTCATTAGGGTAAAAAGAAAAAAAGATCAATTTTGAATTCTTTATTAAATTTTAGGAACTTTACATCTTATTTAGTAAACTTAATATAATAAACTTTAAGTACATAATTTCAATTAATACCGATATAACTTAAATAATTTAATACTTGTTGTTTTTTTTCTATAATTCTCCTACTCATTTATCACAATAAACTAATACTATATATTAATACTAAAGTAAGTAACATAGGCGGGGTTAAATTTGTAGATGCATCTTTAGTTATGCTTTTGTCAAGTATTATTACACGACGTTCAACTTCTGGAAGCACTGGACTATGCTGTTTGACGTATAAATTTGTACATTCTAATTCGCCATAATTTAAAACTCGAGTTGGTAAACCCTTCAACATGGAGTAGCCATCGCCGCCGTTCGAAACGAAGTTAGGCATGATTACTTTATATTCTTCACTGTCGACAATTTTAGAATATGTTGGTATTGAACAATCCCAACATCTGGCGGCTGCTTCGACAACTTTAGAACCTACAGGTTTTGTAATGTCATAAACAACTTTAAGACCAGAAACTTGAAGAAATTCACCTGGATAGTCAAATTCGTTAAGGTTAGCGACAGAATGCTCTAACATTTCCATTAATACAGTACCATTAAGCGTTACAACAACTAAAACACCTTCAAATGGAAGAACTGCTATTAAATCTCCTTTAGTAATCGTAGTCGGTATATCTCTAACCGTGATAGCAGATCTTATGCCACCACCTTGTATTATAGCAATGGGAGCATCAGTCCAATATTTTCCTCTGTACTCCGTTGCATATTTGTAAACCATCGCGTCTGCTATTAAATTACCTAGATTACATTCTTTGTGCTGACAGCTGTGGCCATCTAAAACTACTAAAGTACTGCCAACTACTTCTTCTGTTAAATTTAATACTTTTTCTTTGTAGCGGTTTATTATTTCTACGACATCTGGATCTTGAGGTATCGAATTATCCAATAAAATAGGGTTTCCGTCTGCACTCAATAGTTCTCCTCTGGAATTGAAAACCATATGAAGTTTGCCCAGATATTTCGTATAAGCATAAGCTTGTACTACAGGCACTTGTTTTCCTGAAGCTTGTGTTACATACGTGGGATATGGTCCTATTATTTGCTCAGAATCTGGGCTTGTGCCATTCCAAAGAAATGTGTTAGTATGCCCGCCAATAACTAAATTTAAGCCATCTACTGCTTTTGCGATTTCTAAATCTTTTAAGTAGCCAGAATGACCCAAAGCTATTATAATATTGACTCCTTCGCTTTTAAGATGAGCAACTTCTTCTTTTAAAGCAGGTATTTCATCTATATATTCAACATTGTTTTTCACAGCCAATTTTTTTGTTTCGGGTGTTAAGTAACCAACAACTCCGATAGGGGTTCCGGATATGTTAAAAACAATTGATTTCCTCAAATTGGGTTCAGCCTCTAGTTCAGGGACTTTTGTTAGAACAAGATTAGCGGCTAATACAGGTGAAGTCAGATTTTCTATAAACGGAGTTAATCCGCTGACTCCATGATCGAACTCGTGGTTTCCAAGAGACTGTAACAAAAGATAATATTGCAGTAGCGCTTTTACAAATTGTCAACATTGATTTACAAATTATATATTGGAAATTACTTGTCGATATTGTGATTATTGAGCAGCAATTACCAAACACATAAGCCTTTAAACTATTGATAACATATTACCTATTTCTTAGATTAAATAAGGATTGTGCCAGTGCCACCCAGAAATAAAAGTGCAATATATTTCAAGTATTTTTAATAATTAATAAAGTCACTTAAACTAAAACAAGTACTAGACACTATAATAATATTGTTTATAAAGCTAATACGTACTTACTGATAAAGTTTGTTTTGATTATAATGAATTAGTATAAGTAATTATTTGTACTGTTATGGTTACTTCAACTTATAATTGTATATTAGCTTGTGAGATTGAATCGATGACAGCGCAGAGTTCACTTATTATATATAATCATTATTTACTTTTATATTAATTGATATGTATTGATAACAATAATAATGTTAAAGCATTGGTCCTTAATATTTAAAACTGTGTTAAGAGTGTGGACAGATTTCTACGTCTTTGTGAAGAGCTTACTATAGAAACGATCCTATAAAGATTTCTACGTGCTTTTGTATTTGATATGCCCATCGGTTTCTTTGGCTACCCTTTCAGTAAAAAGGTTTCATCTAGTGGAGCACAACGGGAGCAGTCGTAACATAAAGATTTATTTATATTTGAGATTAGCAGGTATTTTCTATAAGGAAGGGACTGGTATTTTTCCTAATGCGCTCTATGTCTACACTAAACATTTTCTTTTAAATATGGTTACAAATTACTTCATGAGAAACTAATAAAAGATTGGAATGTTATGCTGTAATTGTCGAAAAAACGATAAACGATATGATCATAGTAACTATTGATAAAGATTCGCGTTTAGCAAAACTTATGGCATCTGCATTATGAATTATAATACGGCCTTCAATTGCAGGATAAACTGGACTAGTTTTATTGACATATTCTATTGTGGCTGAGAGGTCGTTAAATTTAAAATAAGTAATTGGTTGATCTCTAAAGATTGAGAACCCATCACCACCCATTGACAAAAAACCATTTATTAGAATATTATAAGAGGCGCTGTCATTTAAAGGTGAAAATACCGGAATATCGCACTTTCCACATAAAGCACGTGCTTTGATTACTCTTTGACCGGGTTTTCTTTTGAAGTCATATTCTACTTGTAAACCTGAAACCTGAAGAAATTGTCCTGGAGCTCGAATAATATTGTATTCTGAAACTGAATGCTCCAGCATCTGACGCACACCGGTACCATTTACTGTGACTCTAACTGCTCTGTCATCGAATGGCATTACCGTGAGTAAATCGCCTTTAGTTATGTTACTTGATCTATCAATATGATTAATGGACGCTCGTATTCCACCTCCTTGTAAAACTGCTATTGGAGTATCGGTCCAGCCGTTACCCGTGTAGTCTGAAGCGTATTTATGAACCATAGCCTCCGTGATTAAATTACCCATATTGCATTCTCGTAAGCGACATGACTGTCCGTCTAAAATAACGGCAGAACTTCCTACAACTACCTCCGATACTTTCATTACCTCACCGCGATATTTATCTACAATTGACAATAATTCTGGGTCTTGAGGAATGCTACTATTTAATAACACTGGATTGTTATCGCCGACATTTATTATTTCACCCTCAGAATCAAACATTAAATGCAAATAACCTAAATACTTAGTAAATGCATAAGCTTGTACTACGGCAACGTTTCTCCCTGAGGTTTGTGTTACTATCTTAGGATAGGGTCCAATTGGTTTCTCAGAATCAGGAGCGGGGCCATTCCATAAAAAGGTGTTCGTATGACCTCCGATGACTAGATCGATGTCTGGTACTTCATTTGCTATTTGTAAGTCCATGGTGAATCCCGAATGCCCTAATGCAATCAATATTTTAACACCTTCACTTTGAAGTATTTTTACTTCATCCTTAATAGCATCGACTTCACTTATATATTTCACATTATTTTTAACAGCTAAAAACTGTGTATCTGGCGTCAAATATCCGATAACACCGACTTTGACTCCATTAATATTAAAAACGACGGATTTTCTTAGTTTCGGTTCAGCCTTCAACTCCGGTTCTTCATCGAGGATGAGGTTAGCAGCGAGGTGTGGACATGACAAGTTTGCAATAAATGGTGCTAAGCCAGATATTCCATTATCGAATTCATGGTTTCCCAGTGACTGAAACAAAAAATAATGATAGTAAGTACTCAATTGTATCAATACTAAACCCCTTGAAACTTTAAAAACATGCCTATACAATAACCAAAAAATATAGTACAGCTATTAGCAATAGTTTTAAAATAGTAGAAAATTATAAGTAAATCACCAAAGAAAACAATAGAACTACAATTTCAAGGCAATAAGTATACACCATATAGGAAATGTTTTTAGTAGAGTTTTATTACATGCTAAACAAATAATAATTAATAAATGCAGAAAATGGCAAGAGTGCGGATGCTCACTACGAATAATAGAAATCGTTTATCTAATAAAATGAACAATTATTCATAATGATATAATTAAGGCATGCAGAAGGTACTTACTGAAGTTTTAATACCATATCATATATCTATTAGGTAGTATCACAGTTTACTTTAATATATAAAGCAGTTTCGTATTTGTGATAATTCAATGAAATAAAAGAAAATATAAATTTTAACATTTATTGAAATGCATTTATGCGATAAAATGTTTGATGGATAGAGCTACTACGAATAAGATAGACGATTTGATGGCATACGCAGAATTTGGTTCCTTCTCTGGTTCTTGCTCTGGTTCTTTCCCTGGTTCTTTCTCTGGTACTGCTTGTGGTACTCTGTCTGTATTGTAAAGAATAATGCGATCAGCAATCTCTGGATACACTGGACTTCTTGACGAAATATATTCTGCAGTACTTGTCACTTCATCGAAGTTAAGATTTTCCTTGGGCAGGTTTGCAAACATGGAATACCCGAAAGCTCCATCAGCTAAAGACGATGGCATTATTATTTTGTAGTCTCGTCTATCTTCAATTTCATAATATTCGGGAATCGCACAACTCCAACAACGGCCAACTACGTTTGCGACTCTTAAACCTGGGTCTTTATAAAAATCGTATGTTATTCTAATACCAGAGAACTGTAGGAATCCTTCTGAACCGGCTGTTGTGTAGCTTGATACGGCATGTTCGAGAGCTTTGATTAATACTGTTCCGTTCATTGTCACTGCCACTAAATTATTTGACGAAGAAATAACGGACAGTAAATCATTTCTTGTAACATCACCAGGACGTTGAGCAGGTGCAATTTTGCCAGTTAATGCTCCACCGTGGATAAAAGCAATCGGTGCATCCGTCCAACGTTCACCTTCAAATCTACTAGCATGGTATAATATCATAGCATCAGTTATTAAATTGCCCAGATTGCATTCTTCTATTTTGCAAGTACTGCCATCGAGTACGACAGAAGTTTGTCCAAGAGGCACTGATCTTAATGTTAAATCATTACCAATAGCTTGAACCATTTGTAAGGCGTTGGCATCTTGTAGAATAGAATTATCAAGAAGTAGATAATCTATGTTGAAGTTGATTAAATCGCCATTATTGTCAAATTCTGCAATAATCTTACCTAAGTACTTTGAATAAGCGTAAGATTTTATGACTGGAACATTTTTACCAGATTTTTGGGATATAATTTTAAAGTTTTCTGAATCGTCCATTCCATCATGTAATATGCTGCCATTTGTAAGGAAATTATTTTGATTTCCAGCAATAACTAAGTCAATGCCCTCCACTTCTTGCGCTATTTCAATATTTTTGGATGCGGAATATCCCAAAGCGATTATAATGTTAATATTTTGTTTTTTTAAACTGGCCACTTCTTCTGTTAGAGCTAAAATTTCATCAACATATTCTATGTTTCCCTCGCTGTCTAACACCGATGCCTCAGGAGTTAAGTAACCAACAATGCCAACTTTGACTCCATCAATGATCTTGATCTCAGATTTCTTTATCTTACTTTGGCCTTCAGGAGTATTGACGATGACATTCGTTGCTATTATGGGTGAATCCAAACTCTCTAAAAGAGGTGAAACGTTCTTGTTCCCACCAAAATCGTTGTTGCCGAGAGACTGAAATAAAACAAATATAGATTATAACATTCCTTCCATATCAAATATTTGTTACTGTAAACCTTGTTAGTTTTGTTATGTAAAGCAAGATAATATAATTTATAATATGAATTTATACTGTACTTTTGAAAATAATGAGGATGCTAAGTTACGAATATGGTAATTTATTAACAAACTTAGTACTAACTTATAAATACCCCAAAGCAACACAAAATGCAGAAACATTTTAAAAGCATGCGTGATGACAATACAAATTAGTAAGAAAAAAATGAGAAAATTATATTGTATTTCTTAAGGTTAATTTAGTTTATCCTACTTAAAAGGGTTAATAATATATTTTTAAATTAAGGGTTAATTATAGTATTGCCTATACTATATTTAGTGTTAGTTTTAAAAATGACAAAAATAAATAATCTGTACAACTTACGTGGATTACTTCATTGTAAAGATCCTTCAATATCGTCTCACAATAGAGATCTATACGATAAGAGCTATCTTATAACGTATTCTCACAATAGAAGCTAAGATCTATCTATATTACCCTTGCGCTGTAATGAGATGCAAAGCCATGATACGAACACTGATTAATTCTATACATCTTGTTTATCTGTCATTTCACATTATGTAACCGAACATGCAACAAGTCTAGTATTGATTTTCAACTGTACATAGGACTGTTATGTAGTTGTGCATGTAATAAATATAGCCGAACCGAGGCGTGTCGGCGATAGAAAATTTCGCTGCTATGAAAATGTCATTTCATTTTGGTGATTGATTTAACCGGCCTTTGTGCGCGACGTTGAGATTCATTTTGATGTGAAAATAGATAAATTGGAAAACGATTTAACATCAAAGTGAAAAGCGTACTGGTTGTTAGTATCTTCTAAATCTGCCCGTTCTATTGTATAGGATAAGGGCATTCAATCAATCAGAGATTTCTAAACCTCGAAACTAATCACCATTCCGTTACTATAATAATTAAAGTACTTTCAAGATAAACACGTAATGGCTTGTTTTAAACAGTTGTCTGTAAAATAAACAATGTGTATTGTTTGTAAAGTAAATCTCCATGATACAAGAAAATGTGATACTTTGCGCGACACATGTAGGACACGAAATCATTCTATTTACTTGAAATACTCTACGTTTAATATTAGTTTTTAGAATGTGTTTAACATAATAATTTTAGCGCCAGATTTTGACTTTAATGTTTTGTACCCAAATGAATCATAAACTTAGAAACCAAAACCTGAAATATTTGTAAACTCTTATAAGTAATGGGATTTGAACATTCGCATTATGATTGCACATACGTCTATTTATCCCTGAAAACCGACAATGCAAATAACAATTGACATAGATCACGTCACATAAGCTCAGGTTCCACAAAGCAACCGCAATTCTGTTCAACACGTCATCTCAGACCGATAGTCCGATTGTCAAAGGCTGTTACAGATTGGGGTAGGGTACAATGAAATATTTATTTTTTTTAAGTCGTATGTCGGTCTAAGGTCAAAAATATTAAAAAAAGGAAAACTTATGTTCCAAACCTTCTTCTGTTTGACTATATGTATTTTATTCAAATACTAAGCTAAAGATACATTGTTTTGTTACATCAACTTTAAAAAATAGGCGGGTTTCACATGCTTTCATATACAGGGATGAATTAATCTTATAGAAAAAGTATTCCGATAAGAAATCAAATTATTCTATGTAAAATACTTATTCACCATAAATAAGTCCTCTTGATAATGGGAGCCTGTCCGTAAATAATTGCGATATTACTTCGCATTATAAATCTTAACAGTGATGCAATAAAGATAACAAGATTAATGTTTTGATAAGCAGTTTTAAATACTGTCCTTGTATTTTTATATATAATTAAATAAATTTTACTTTTCGCTGTGTAAGAGGAATAATAAATTGATTAACTAAGAGTTTAAAATTGTAAAACTCTATAATAATAACTTTATTGAAAATAAGCGTAGGAAGAAGCTAACAGGAATGCAATGAAGGCGTACACAAAATATGTAGGCGTTATCTCTTCCAACACTTATTTGAAATATGTTCGCGACCAATACCGGTAAATATAGCTTTTATTAAGGACTTTATTTCTTCGGATTGTCAGTCTTTTTTTCCCATTTTATACGCATCAAACGTCAATCGATAGCAACATGGGACAAAACAATTGTTTCACATAAACGTAACGACCACAAAGTAACATCACGAAATATTACAAAACAACATAGATATAAATCTTTTTATGCTATACAGTAATACTTACAACGGCATCAGGTTGTAAAGCATTTAGAAATTCGGCAGCGATTTTCCATTTGTATATAGTGAACCAGGCAGTGCCGGTGTACGTGTCTCCGGCATTAAGGTACAGTACTGGAGGTCCTTCGCCAGATGCTGCCGCTTTTCGCGCCTCTTTCACTCTGAAATCAGTTAATTCAAGTCAGTACATATTTAATACCTGAATCCCTACATATAAGCTCGTTAAGAGTTAGCCTTCAATATTTTATGTATATATTTATTTAGAACATGTACCTAAGCACGTGAAAAATAATAATAATATTCTTAAGGGCTTGTAAAATCAATATGATATATGAAGTAGGTGTAAACCAACAACAGTAATATGAACGTGGTTCTTGATGTCACAGCTGGTCCTAACCGCGGAATAGATAGATAAGTTTCGGCTTTGTAGATCCTTGTTATTTTCGTGTTTAGATGCATTATCTGAATGTCCTGTTTAAACTTAAATACTAACGCTTAGCTCAAAATTACCTTATACTACATGTATAGAAGATAGATAGAAAATACTTTATTGCACACAAACATAACATAATACACACAGAAAACATAAGTAAACAAAGAAAACATGTACAAGAGGCGGCCTTATCGCTAGGCAGCGATTTCTTCCAGGTTACCTGTGGATACAATATTGGAAATAAAGAAAAGCGGTGTATATGCGTGTATATTAAATGCAAAAGTAATTCTATTTAAACAACCACAGTTGTAGCAAATACTTTTTGCACCCAAGGTTGTACACGTAAAAAGGAAAGCAAATAAGTATTTAACTATGCACAAACTGATTTTAACTATATCCAAATTAGACACGAGTGTTCTAGTTTTTCTAATTTAAGAATCTAAAGCAGTAAACGTTAAGGTATTTACTAGGTAATTGACACTAGAAACATGAGATAGTTTCACGTTGATTGACTATTCGGTAGTACTTTTGCGCAATTTATACGGTTAGTAAATATTTTGTAATGTAAACATTTTACATTAAATATCTTGTTTTGCATGATCGTATTATGTTGATATTGATTTAATTTAAATATACGTTCGAAAATTTTAAATTAACTATCTAGGCCCTATTCAAGGCTCCTGACTCTCAATTCGTATTGAGTGTCATACTCAATTGACGACGACTGATATTATATTTTCTTCACGTACAAAATAAGTACTTTTTCTTATTTATTGAAATGCATACTTTGTTTGGACGACTAGGCATGCATGTTGTTTGGGAAGATGACCACAATATATGGGCAACAGAACAGTCTCTGCTGGAAAATCTGTTGGAAACGCATACTTAAATTTACAGGATGATCAGAAGAATACTAACACAAGTGCGACCCCTGGAAATCCTCCATAACACTTTCCAGCGTCTCTGCCTACGGGTGTGCAGGTCCCTTCATGTGGGTCTTCTAGGCATGCATGTCATTGTTTGGGAAGATGACTACAATACTAATTCATGGGTAACCAGCGTCTCTATTAGTGGAAAATATGCTCAGAACGCATGTACTTAAATTTATAGGGAGATCGGATGAATACTAACACATGGGCAACCCTTGGAAATCCTCCGTAACACTTCCCAGCGTCTCTGTCAGCGGGGGTGCATGTTCCACTGAGCTGTGACGTCTGCTCGAAGCGGGCGTGCATGTCGTTATTGTGTAAGATGAGCAGCTCGAAGGTGCCATCCTTGTTGTCGGGAGACTTGACGATGCTGCTGGATGATATGGATATGACTACAGCTATGACCGCTGTGAGTTGAGATATGCGTGCCTGAAAACAGGAGGCAGATATTAAAGTTTTTGTTTGGCCAACATCGACCAAGTGAGTTTTTGGAGAATTAAGATTACATATTAATTTGTAGTAACATGGAGTAAGATAGCACCGTAATAATTTATCACATGACAGATGTTATATCATATTTAAATGAATAAAAATAACCTTGTCAAAATTAGCTTGGTTGCGGTTATTAGATAATATTAAAAATACCAGTTTGCTATCTATATAGATTACACAAAAATCTGTTTATTTGTTTTCTTCATCACTCTATAAATAATAACACTGGAAACATTCATAATCATCCAATACTTTGAGTATTTTCAAAAACATTTTCAGCTGTAAAATAGTAATGCCTAGAGATTTCATGAGCCTCGGCACGTCGCAGTGAAAATTACGTTAAAAGGCTGTTGATGAAGGAAATGAGCTTTAAAACAGATACAACGTGTATGTTTACTGTGAAGTTATTCAGCTTATATTTATTTTGCTAAGAGATATACTGTGCAATTTTTATTATTATTATTATTAAACATGAAGCTTTTTTTTAACAAAGTAAGTAGTTTGTATATTATCAAGCATGCAGCAAAAGTAACTTGTATCCTTAGAATTCTGTTTTCAAGCATGCAACATAAGTGATGAAAATTTTTTTCAACATTTATTTTTTTTGTTCGTATTCATATTGTTACTTGTGAATTATATTAGCTGTTCCGAAGCTTCGCACCCGTAGCACACTGCTACATACAGGGTGAATCATCTCTTGGGGAATGATAGCTGATTTGCTACATAGATTTCTAATAGTATGCAATGAATGCATCTAAAATAGCAACTCATAGAGAAAACTTACTATAAATTATGAAAAATAAATAAGGATTACGGCCACAGTAATATAAAACATTGAGTTTGATGATGTCTTACTCATTACGGGACACCCTGTATAAACTATAGCCTTTCCCGGTTAACAAAAACAATTTTTTCAAACGGGATCCTGAGATTAGCGCGCTCAACAAACGAACCAGCTTTATATTTATAGTATAGAAGTTAGGTATTTATAATTTGTCAGCTAAAGCATAAACCATTATTACGCGATGTATAATTACTGGTATCGTAACTTTATATGCATGTTAAATGATCAAATACGTTCTATTTGTATTATTTGTAACAAATAATTAGGAATACCGGTTTAATGCATTGTAAGACGTCAGGTTGTTTGTTATTTATTTGAAACGTAATTACTTGGAGTCGTTATCATGTCATGTCGCTATATGTTACAGCTATATTATATAGGTACATTATATTTACCTGCTATAATAACTTTTTGCTAAAAAATAGAACCGATTTCCTCACTCTAACAAGTAGAAAATAACTTTTATTTTATTTTCGTTGAAATTTATACAAAGTCGGTGCAAAATCTTGTTAAATTGAAAATAGATAAAGGCACCGACTTTGTATAGATTTCAAAAAAATAAAATAAAAGTTATTTTCTACTTTTACAGCGAGGAAGTCGATAGATTTTTTTAAAAGTCGGTTAAAAATAAGAAGCATGAAGAATCGCACTTCTATTATTTTCGTGTATTTCAGTTGAAAAATTAAGTAGATTTGAAGAAATGTATAAACGTTAAATGCTTGTGAGCTCGACGATACAAGAAGTAGTATAGAGTACATATTTTATAATCTAAACGACAGATAATATAATACTATACTAGTACTCAAAACTAAGTATTGGATGAAAATTTTGACCACAAAAGCTATATGTTTAGTTTTAAAATCTATATATACGTGGGAATAAACGATACGTTATAAACATTATCGTATATATTTTTTTATTATCTATACGAAATGTAATATCAATGAAGTCTTTGAAGGAGATCCAATTTGTATGCGGATGTTGATATCATAGGGAGACCCTGCGCTTTCATATTATCCAATAAAATACTTCTAAATTGGATACATTTGCATCATTGCATGCGTTATTCCATTGACTTATTTATTTTATGGCTTTTTAGTTTTTATTGTAGAGACTAATGAACTAGATAACATTATTTTGACGAAAAAATTCATGAACAATTGTAAAAAAAAAACTTAAAAGTTGACCATTGAAATTAGGTTCCCGAGTGTAAACGCTGAAACGTAGTGGGAAATAAAAAATATATTGTTTTTTACTATGAATCCAATACAATAAATGTGTAACATTGTAAAGTAGTTAATTAAAATTAATTTATACATAAAGGTATTTATCGCATTTCTTTTATCTTTTAATAAATCAAGTTCATTCAATCGTTTAGATATTGTTCCGTGTTATTCAACGAATCGCATAACGATACCTGAAGTTTTTGTACACCAATCGTAATAAATTTAAACAATACATTCAAGCGGAATGTCACAGATTTTTTCACTACCTGTTCTTCCAAGAAATTTATTCGAGAATCTTATCGAAAAGGTGTGATGGAGTAAAAAGCAAATAGTAAATTACGAACTCATTGATTCTATAAGGAATATCTTCTAAGAATTTTGAGATAGGCGCTTCAGAGGATTTTTTATTAAAGTAGGAATCGGGCGCTTGCGGATTCATTTGTAACCGTTTATGAACAGTCGAAATAGTAGTTAACAGATACTCAAACGAGGACTCCTTTGAGGTGAAAAGTGGAGTACATCTATGGAGAGTTAATAGAATTATTCATAATATTCATTAAGTTATTTTAAACAAATGTGGTTCTCTCTCTCTCTCTCTCTATCGCTTGTTATTAAAACTTTTACAATTGTTAATTCGTTATTATATTTACAAGAAGACAAATAGTTTGAAATTAAGAATTCGATGTAATTTTTTTAAAGTTGGAATCGCTTGCTTGTTATTTAAATGCTGCATACGTATTTGATTAATCTTTTATTTTATGACTTGATAAGATTAGCTTATTAGTTGGGAGCATGAAAGTGTGACGAAGCAATTAAGTATTGATACATATACCTATTGATATTAAGTATTGTATTTTATCTTGTACTTAAGGTGAATCAAATTTGAATATTATTGGTATAGAATGTACAATAAAATTTAGAAGAAAGATGGTCTGAATATTAAGTGATCTATTAGATTTTTTTGTATGTATCAAAATGTTATAAAACATACCATTTCCCAAATGTCCTTGTACGGCATATGCTAAAAATATTAGTCTGCTTTAACGATCTGCATGTTTGTCTTTACTTAATCAATACTCAGAATTGAGTTTATTTTTAGTATCGGAATTTTAATCTATACTGTGGGGTCTGTGGGAAACCTGGCTAGGTTGATCTTAACTTGTTTTCTTGTAGTAAGTAAATTGTTATTTATTATGATGAAACAGAGTAAAATGGTTCGTTTACGATTGCATAATTGCTCGATGAGTAAAACTTTATTCTAACCAATAAAATCGGCCTATAAAGAATATATCAGTAGTAACGAGAATTTAACAAGTGCCAAATGGTGTTAACTATAAATAAAATAACATAATAATTAGAAAATGAATACCTATCTATGTTAATATGTTAGGTATTAATTAAATGTGAGATTATTTAAATTACACGATTATAGGCACTCGACTTGGCGAAAAACAATTTTTTTTCATAGATTACAGTCTATGAAAAAAAATCGTTTTAAAATAAACTGTTTGTGTGTAAGTACACATTGTATGAAAATAATAGAAAACTTGTGTGTGTGTAAGTACACATTGTATGAAAATAATAGAAAATGGCGTGCGATCACGTAGGTACCTATGATATAGTTACGTAAGTGAACAAGACTGTTTCAAGACTGATAAAATGCATGCAAATTCAGGTTAAACTATGCAGAAACACCAATTGATTTTCTCCTTTATAAGAATAAAATACATCAGCCGTTCGTTCAAAAAACACGTTTTTGACGATATTATTAGCATTTACAACTTTTATTTTTGAGTATGATCGTCTCATTCATCAATTTTAAAATGTCTAAGGCTGCCAGATGAATGATTTTTACGGTATCTGTTTCAACTAAATACTTACTTGCATATTTTACAGTGACTACATAAATACCTCTGTTCGAATAAATTGAAGTCGGTTTTACTTTGAAATATGGTACTTGCTGCGTTCTGAATATTTTTTTTCTTCTTCTTAACTCATAAAATCATAGTTGTCTAAAAATGCAAAGTCGTTATTTATATTGTAATTTGGATCGACATTCGCAATACGATAGTGCGTTTCAAAAGTCGATGAGTACGAGGCTTGCATCTTAATTAAGGTGTAGATTGCCAATCAATTAGATTAGTCGATAGCCATGTTGAAGCCGGAAAACACCATCAAATTGAGACGTGCTCGTAAACTTACCAATTCCTATTCTATAGCTATACGATACGAATTTATGATTTATAGACTTATAAACTATGCGAACAATACTTCATGAAACCATAGCCATCAAGATGTATAGATTTATAGATAACGTAGTATGTGAACATAAGCAATATGAAACATAATTTTTGATATTATATCTGCCAAGAAATTGTGCTTTAAGTAAGCCTTTTATTTTTATAAGTGTAAATCATTACGAATAGTTACAAAATAGCGGAGAGGCATATCTATATAACTCAAGCTTAACCATCCTAACCTACTTTTCTTCCTCGACTTTTATCCAATTCCCGTCGCTAATCCTGTTTAAGGTCGGCGACATATGGGTTATGTTTTTGCAGAGGTTTATACTTAAAGGAATGTAGCGATTTTGTTTTTTACATTATTGACCGAGCAAAACGAGGTGTCAGAGTCGAGATGGACCGGCGAGAGGATGTTTTTATGTACTTAAAAAAAAGAAGAGTATAGTTGATCCGTTCTTGATAAGATTTTGTAGGCGATTGGTTAAGACAAAAGAAAGTTTCAAGTTGGAAGATGAGTGAAATCGGTAGGGGGACTAGGAAGAGAGGGAGGTCATATAGGCGAGTTTAATACGAAAATACCCGAGTGTGGTATCTTATGAAAGGTTTTGATTTATCTATACATATAATAAAACAGTAACCGAACCATTTCTGTACATTGAATATTTTTCAAAAAGAGTAATTGGTATGCAATATGTATGTTCTATAGATACCAAAACCATGGTTAAAAAATTTTTTTTCTGTTTGTCTGTTTGTCTGTTTGTCTGTTTGTCTGTTTATCTGTTTGTATGTTCGTCAATCACGCAATAACCACCAGGCAGATTTTGATAAATTTTTACATGTTGATAGATCATGATTAGGTGCAAATTATAGGCTACATTTTATTTGAAAAAAAATATATTTAGGGGTGGCTTCCCATACATGTAAATGGAGGGTAAAGAAATAAATATAAGGGTGCATCATTAAATGAGGTGTCATTGGATAGGTCTTTGAAAATGAAATAGAGGTTTTTAAATGCGTTTTTTGCTTAAGTAAATATTTTTTGAGATTTACGCTCCTAAAGTCGTGAAAATGTCATACCACGTGATTGTGAGATTTTGGTTGAGTTGGGGACATGCTTTTTTATACTCTTAACTTATAGATTAAGACGTTAAAACACTCAATGAATCCTCAAAAACCTTCAAAAAATAACTAACTCTCTGCCCGCGGCTTCGCTCGCGTGGACTTTTATTTTTTTGTATTTTTAAAGAGGCGCGCGCTCTGTGAGATTTTGGTCAAACCTATTTCCATAGAAAATTATTAAAAAAACTATAGACACGCGCATATATCACTGGTCCTGCGATCGTAATTTTTTTAAACTTTAGTTGTGCTCCTCTAAAAATACAGAAATTAGTAGCCCACGCGTGCGAAGCCGCGGGCGGAAAGCTAGTATATTATAAAGCAAGCTAGGTCGCGCGGTCCTTGTTACTAGTTTAATTGTTTCTTTAGTTTAGTTTCATATTATTTTTATAGGCATTTAATGATGGATTGATTTTGACGCAACTTAAAACAAATTGCATAAAAAAAACAACCTAGTAAAATAGATGACTTATTGAGAAATAGCGAATAGAATATATTTCTATCAGAGAGCTATTTA
Source organism: Phoebis sennae (assembly GCA_001586405.1). NCBI lineage: Eukaryota > Metazoa > Arthropoda > Insecta > Lepidoptera > Pieridae > Phoebis > Phoebis sennae. The sequence continues at coordinate 681,862 of LQNK01000077.1, forward strand.
AAATAAATATATGTACCTTTATTAGTGCTCTACATTTAAAAATATTCTCTAAAAAACAATTGTCACGAAAAGCCAATAAAATGTATCACTGACACCCACAAACGTTTAGTTTCAATTGATTGTAATGAATATAATTCGCGGCTGTCTTTAAAAAACACGTGCGACTGTGCAGATGCACGTGAAAAAAAAAAATATTTTACCTGATAAAAAATAACTCCTTACACTTATGTTGTGAAAAATTGTTTATATCAAGACAATAATTTTAGGAAAAATGTGCACAAAAATTAGCGTTTATAAAATAAGGATTGGGACGATAATAAAGCTCTTCGCACTCAAATTAATAAATCAAATAGAAAATAATTTTTCAAAATAATTAATATAACTATGGTATATCGAGATCAATATTTCGTATATAAATAAACAAAGAAACTCCATGTAAAATAAACTTTTAAATACTCTTCGCTAATTGAAGATTTATAAAATCAATTTCACTGCCAATTTAAAAAAAAGTTATGACACAATTAAACAACAATGCTCATTGTTAACTATTGAACACTAGTGACATTGGAGGAAAAATAAAAAAGATTTAAGAGTACATCGTCGAAGCTAATTTCTAGGAAACGTGGCAGAAACTAGGTCACCTAGTAGTCTGGGTAAGATGCATCGATCTCGTCTCCTCTGTACCGTGGGAATCTTAGGAATCAATACGAAGGTAGAAATCTTTACGTGTGTGGATTGTGGGTATTCATTATTTAGAAATGTTTTCTATAAAACTATTTACGTTTTTAGAAGGAGTCCTTAATACATGGTACATTTCAAACTAAAAAATGTTGTCAAAATATGGAATTATTTTTTTTATTTTTAACACGTTATACGTGATAATGTCAGACGATTGTCTTTTTAAAAATGCACACGTTTCAACAAAATATGAATATTTTAAGACAAAGACATATTTTTGCATATAAACTATAAAGTATTGTTTCACATAATGTGGTTAGCAAGTTCTGTACAATAAATTTTTAGTGTTTGACCTTGGGATTGAAATATAAAAATTATTCAGTTGCGTTTTGATTCTTTTTTTAAATGCTGATTGACCAATATAAGATTCAAATTATATGCTAAGTATATTTTATTTGAAAAAAATATTTTTTAGGAGTGGCTCTCCATATATGTAACCGGAGGGTAAAAAAATAAATATATACGGAAAATTTAGGCGAGTGAAACCGGGGAGCACAGCTAGTATATAAAAATGACCGTAATATTTAAAAAAATGAACAAAATTTAAATAAAACAAGTAAAATTTCCACGTGTTTTGCGAAGTCCTTAGCATTAAAAAAAATATGATTACCTAGCGTTTTTGCAAAAACAATTACGTAAAGGTATAATAATTTAAATAAAAAATGGATTTTCATTACGTGAAGTGACGTATTTAGAAATATTCTGGAAGTAATTATCAAACGGATGCTGTAAAAAATAGTTGGAGTCCTAACACTGTTCAAAGTTTTATTACCTCCACGCAGACGGTGTAAAAATGGTGTGATCGGAGACGTGATCGCGATCAACGTTTAGCGACCATGATTGTAGTGGCCGTGAATTCGTGATTTGATCAATAAAAACTGACGCTGCAACCGGTCATCGGTCCGTCATTACGCGCCAACATACGCTAATTTATCAGCAACGTTTTTCAGCGCCAAAACCGATATGATACTTGTCTTTTTGAATTTTGTGCAATTTCGTTTACCGCCTTTCACCTCAATAAACTTATAATCTTGTGTTTGTTTTAACGCGAGTACTTTCCATATTAAATAAAATACTTTTTAAAGGACTAATAAAACTTCAAAAAGTATTTTATTCAATAAACTTACTTTGTTGAGGTTAGGTTATAAGGTTGTTTTGAATCATCATTATACGTTTGAGACAAGTATTAGTTAAAATACATTTTTTTTTCAAACGAAATTCATGTCATTTTAAATTTCCTTCTTATAACAAACATCAGCTATACTTTGAAGTATTATTCCGTGTAATAGTCGGTTATTTTATCCGAGCTTTCAATACAAAGAGGTAATTTATATGGATGGACAAAGCAGACGGCTTATTGTATCATGCTCCATTTTACATTTTAGCGGTAATGCATAAAAAAGGAAAATTTGCGAGTGCTTTGTTAGTGACGTATAATTACTGAAATTGAAATAGCGAATGAGAAGGTATAAAAGCAGGATTATTTTGAAATAAGCTTTTAATAGTGCTGAGTACAATGCGAGAAATTCGAATTGAATTATATATTGCGGTATTTTTCAGTTAATATTATTAATAGGGAGATTATTAACACCCTTGTGTTACGTGCGGTATGTACGCAGTGTTGATGATAATAAAATTAAAACTCTTGTGTAAACTTTGCATTGTAACATTTTTTCAAAGGACATAACGAAAATTTGTGATGCTTAATATTGTTTCACTATCATTATCACATTTTTTTTAAGATTACAATCTTTTATATTTGCATGAATAATGTAGCCGCAATTTTTTAAATTGTTTTAATGGTAAGGTTTTCAAAACCAGTTTTTTTAACAAGGCATTTTTTAACATTTCTTGTTTAGGAAATTCTATTGAAAAAAATAATAAAACCTTACAAAATTCGATTTTTTTTAAGATTACAATCACTAAAAAGTTAAAAACACTAAACCTGAGTGGTGTCCCTTTTCGACACACACATTTTCACTGCCCCACACAGACGCCTTGATAAATTTCATATATGTAATCGTTGTTGTTGATTAAATTCTTTACTTCCTTGTCTTTCTTCTTGTGTGTATTGTGTAACTTGTAATTGTTATTTATGTATTTGTGTGTCGAAATCAATGTTTTTCTTTCTTTCTTTCAAAAATACTAAAATTGTTCTCTTATTACATGACTAGTTCTAACAATAATAAATACGTGTATAAGTAATCCAGGAAATAATTTACATTTCTCGTAATCTGATAAAAGATTGTAAATAATTGGATTTTGGACAACAGGTAAATTGCTCTAATTTCATATCAAATATTATATTGATTAATGAGAACGCAAAAGATAAAATATTGAATTTTGGCTCGAGATAGTATAAAGTTATGTATTATTTGTAATTTAATTAATTACTTAACATTTGCTATTTACTTAATTTATCAAACCTAGAAATGTTATTTGGAAAACACAGGATTTTCCGCTTCCAAAAAGTTATGTTAACATTGTTTTTAAATGTTTATATTTGATTTTTATTAAAAAAACAGACATTATTATCGAAATGAGGGGATAAAAACTGCATAGAGTATGTGTGTATAGACATTGTTCGCAACTCTTTAGTTACCATTGTCTAAACTATTATTATTTGATTGGTATTTTATCAATGAAAAAGTAAGATAAAGAGTTTAGATAAAAATAGAGCATCGTTGTCCAGAAATTTAAATATTTAAAATATTAAAACCCAATACTTAAAGAACAATAGTAATATATTTTATGGTGTTAATTGGTTTGATAGCAAGTCGTTTCAAATGCAAAAGTATAGAATTGTAACAGTTTTTATGTGTGCATTATTTTCAATAGGTACTTATTATAAGTGTAATTTTTTACGGCTATTGTTTCTTTGTATTTTGTAACTCGATGAAACTCATTACAGTGAACATGGAGTTTTGCTCGATATCATAAGCGACTTTAAAAAAAAAGGAGGAGGTTATCAATTCGACCGTATTTTTTTTTACTCTATGATGGGGATGTTATTACTTATTATAACTGTCATAAAGTATTGAAATATTTTCGTCAAATATATTATATTTAATTTTACATCTTATTGTATATCTACTCTTAACTACCATCTATTGTTAAGGTACAGAAAAACTCTCCATATAAACATTTATGTTATAGGTTATAGGATATTTTAATGTAATTTTCACCAATTTCAATCCCTACATATAATTAATTTGTTAAATTGGCCTAGTTATTGAGCCCATGGCAATACGATCCCGTAAATACTGAAAATCATTAATCATATTGTAACGCTTTATTTGCCATTCCATTAAATGAAAATCTATTCTTCTGTATTAATATGAATAATTCGTATTTTTATGTTTGTAAAGAATGATCTCAAAAATCATTAGGCCACCTTTAAAAATTTACCATTAGAATTGTACATTATTTTTGATAACCTATTACTAGCTATGCCCCTTGGCTTCGCCCGCGTATTTCTCCCGTTCATGTAAGAGAAGTTCCTGTAAGTGGTTTAGGCGTGAAAAAGTGACGGATAGACAGACAGACTGATGAGTTACTTTCGCATTTAAGTTAAGTTTAAGTAAGGAAAGAAAAAGTTAATTATGTACCTTAATAAATTTAAACGTGGCTTCTTACACATTGTTATTTAACCTGACGAGTCAAACACTTAACTACATTTTTCATAAATTTAAAAAAAAATGGCGTTAAATTAGACACAGGAAAATAACAAGTTAATTACTTAGTTTTGAAAGCATAATTGAACCCGCGGCGTTGTTATTCTATTTTTATGAACATGAATACCAAGGTTAGTGCATTGCCAGCTTCAAGAAAGAGAAGAAGGTTCAAGGAAGGGCTTATGAAGAAAAAGACAGAGGGGTATATGAGAGAAGAGGAGAGGAATAAGATGGGTGTATAGATTTTCGTCGCCCTCAGTAACCACAGGAAACATAGCACAATTCTTCTCTCACGGGAAGTCAACTTCAACCACGTGAGCTAGGTTCAATTCGAGCCACATGATATTCTATTCAAACTTTATATTATTTGATAATTTTAGAATCTACCTTAGCCCGGGTTTTTAATTATTTACACCGGCCAAAATTTTTTTTATTTCACCACCTTCATTCAGTTACTAGAAAAGAAAGATTGTTGTTTTGCATGTACATATTTGTTGGCCGAATATTGGTCGCCTTTAAATTTTGAATATGCGTTTTCAATCTGAAGAACTGTAACTTGTGGTGGTAACTGGTAACTGGTAACTGATAAAATTTGATTATTCACAAGCAAATCACTATCATTGTGTACATGTAACAATTTGCTTTGCCTGCACACATTTCGGAAGACGGTGTCACACGTTATCTCAAACAGCAATTGTGTTAATGTCTTTATCATTTCGTGTTAATTACTTCATAGTCATCTCGATGTCAGTTTTAATTGTCCTGCTGTCAATTTCCTAGAAGACATTTATTACGCTTCGGTGTTTGTGGACTTTTGGACCTGTATATTATTTCTAATAACGCGTTTTTATTCATTGAATATTTTTACTCAATGCCCTCCAATTGTTTCGGTAAAAGATTTTTTTTAAAGGAAATAGGCACATTACTTAATCAAAATTAATTAGGTTTTTTTCGTTTGTTTCAGATATCTATTTAAATTTTAAAGACAATGAACCGGCTTCTCAAATGTTTTTAAATAGCTTATACATATATGTACATTTGTAGACGTTGCAGGATTATATTGTATTATAATACTACATTATAACTTTGCATTCATAATTTTGAAAGTTGAGATGTTTTACAAGTTACAATTTATTTCTCTTATAGTTTTTGATTATGGGTGACTTTAAGGTTAAGTGTTAACTTTTGTCAAGTATTTTACTTTCAAAAAACATAAAACTATTAAATTTAAACACCCATTTTATTTCTTCATACTTACGACTTATCGTCAACACCTATCACGGTAATTCAAAAGTAAGCCTAAAATCATTAAAATACAGGTTATTAAGAAAAAGATAAGACTCTCTTATCTTGCTTTACATTTAATTATTTTACAATTAAAATAATAGCTGTGACGCGACATCATCCGCCTAAATTTTCGGGGAAAAAATCTTATGTTCTTTTATCGTGTCTTAAACTGTCTTTGTACAAAATTTAATTCAAATCGGCTCAGTGTTTTAAGCATGAAGAAGAGACAGACAGATAGATGCTTGCTTTGCTCTTTCCTGATTTTGAGAAAGACTAACTTAAAAAATCTATGAGTTCACTAAACAGTTATAATACTCATTAATAAAGAGTGGATGTGACGTACACAAATATAATACAGGTAGTTTAACAAACTATGCATAAAAGAATACTATCGATTCTTACAACAGTTACTTTTTCATTCATTTGTTCGTTTTGAATGACACAAGTATTGTTTAATTTTTTCTAAGGATTCTCGTTTTATCTGCTTTAACAATGTATGAGTAAATGTTCTGATTGCGGCCACGAGGCGAGGAAAAACCAGTTTTTTTAACGATACTTCAATCGATTTAATTATTATCGGTCACGGATTTTATAAGCAAAGATCGTGTCAAGTCCAATTTTTTGTTAAGTCAATGTCGATTAAATCATTATATAGGGTATGTCGTAAGTCAATTTTATTGACAGAAATAAAATCATCAATTATAAATACACTAAAAATAGCATTTAATACAAACATTTGTTTTAGTTTTGTATTATTTAGCAATTGGTTTTGTCGTAAAAGAATAATTAAGCAGAAATGGTAATGGTGCTTTCCATTATGGAAGATTTCAAAAATTATTAGTGTTAACATAATTTTAAAAATCATTGTTAATGTTGTTCTATCAATAAACACACTAATGTAAAAAAAATATATGTTTGTTTGTAACTTGAATTGAAAGTGAACTGAAAAAATTCGGAGAATAATCCAAAAAAGAAAAATCATTGAAAACTGAATTTCGTTTACAACGCAATAGCAAATAATAAATATAAAAGAAGCAGTAGTGAAGTAAAAAGCCTGACTAAAAATTAGTCTCGGTACACCATGTATTGTTAACTCGGTAAGATGATTACTTTGAGGAATGTATGTATAGTTATAGAAACCATGAAGAGAGAAAAACCTAAAGAATTGTTATTTCGTTGAAAAGTATAACAATGTTTTCATTTGTGTAGTATGGGTTATATATTAAGCGATTAATAGACCAACCATTATTGAAGGGTAAGGTAAGGGTAAGGTAAGGTAAATTGCCCACATTTTAAACAAAATTCAAATATATTTTATTTATAAATCGGTATCTATAAGTTAAGCATGATCATATTCGCATTTTTATTTTATTTTTTTATAAGACGTGTTTTTTAGATAGTTTAAAGCATTTCCCAAAATGGAAAAATAACTTTAGGATTCTTTAGAATTCGTTTTTTTATATTTAATAGTAGATTAATCTATATTTCTTGTTATATATTGTTCTATTTACAGGTGCTTATCAAGTAATAATTACGTAGCTTAACAGCACCTGATATCAATACATCACTTTATTATTTGATGTAAACCATATTTTGTGCTGAATTGGCCGCGTGAAACAGACGGCTCAAGATAATTCGGCACGTGTTGGTAAATTGATCACGAACGAGGAAACTTTAAGAAAATAATATTTTTAATTACGTTCTACACTTTTAGGTATACTTTTTCCGATTGTTGCTTTTTTCCTCGCAAGAATAGGATAAAAGCGAAAAATTTCTGTTTGGAATTTGATATTTTATTCTTTTACTTTATTAGTAAGGCTTCGCTTACGTTACATTATGTCTAAAGATCATTAAAAAATCATTTAATCACCTGAATCAGCTAATAACCTATCTATATACAAATTTTCATGAAAATCAGTCCAATAGTTGCGGCGTAACTGACACACAAACATGCAAACTTTCACTCTAATAATGTGATCATCATCAATTGCATTTTTTATCTACAATTAATAACTGACAAACGTAACGCTTATGTTCCGTTTCAATAGAGTTTATGGGAATTTAAATTCAATTAAGTAATTAAGACACGATTCACTGGTTCCAAAATCGCGTGCATGCTAGTGCAACAAATTAGGCTGTAAACGATTCACTTATCGCGTAATTCGAAACCTTTTTTTCACATGCAAGTACTGCTATTAGATGCGCTCGTTTCATATTTCAGTTGCATTTCAATTATAATTACAACACATGAAAACACCTGAAATATTGCGTAATAATATTTACAGTCTATTATTAAAAATATCTCACTCACCATAATTATAACTTTGCGATGCACGCGGTCAGACCACGAGGTATTTTTTAAATAAAACAAAACACGTCCGCCGTGCTTGGCGGTCGGCACGCGACTGCTTGTTTTAGGTTAGTTGCACGGTAAATGTATGCGCGTGCGCATCTCTGATAAATATTTTGATAACGATAACGATTTTGATGCAGGAGCATGTAGAGTGATGTCGTATCAATTAGAAGTGGACATCTAAAGCTAGGACAGTTGAGCCGTAATTGGCTATGTATTGAATATTTATAAATTCACCCTTAAGTTTTATGTTTAATTTTTAAGGAATATGAATCACTCTTTTTTAGTAAAATTATATGCACTAGTTCCATTTTTCATTGTGGCTTATATGCTGGTGTTCTTGTGACTTTTTTAGGATAGTTTGCGATGTTAATCTTGGAAAATGTAAAATATTACTAAACTCGATTCATCTCCTTATTATCAATACCTATAGATACGAGCGATGTTAAAAAAATGCCAAAGAATAAATTCTAGAGACGTTGAAAAAATTATTACTAAAATATACTTAATGGATGCACTTAGTTAAACGATTTGTTTTATGATTATTGTACCAATTCTATTAAAGTCACCGATGAACTACCTCCATTAAATGATAGAGCTATAAAGCAGTGAAAGTTTTTCTTTTACATGTAGTTAAATTATAATGAATTTAAAATTATTCATTTGACACTTTCTTTCACTCTAAATTTGTTACATTTCCATTTCAAATTGTTTATTTAAAATTACGATTACACGATATTTTGCCTTTTTCCGTAAATTTCCATACAATTTTCCACAAACTATTAATTAAACCCCAATCAACAAGAGAATAAACGAATTCCATTGAAAATTGATTATGCAGACTACTTCTCTTAATACAACACAATTACCTGGTACTTTAATCAATAATTATTTAAGGATGCCAATATTGTTGTCCTTTAATCAACAATTATGTATTCATTAGTATTTCCTAGAAGTAGAATAATGCTACTGGAATCGTTGTTAACCACTCTTCGATTAAATTGTATAAAAAAAAGCTTTCCAAGTTTATTTCGTCACTTAATGAAGCATGTTTTTAGAGGATACCAGGGTATTGGAAATATCACCTCACACTTAAAACTTTGTTTGGTTTTATTTTTAACTAGCTTTTCGCCCGTGGCTCCGCTCGCGTGGACTAAAAAATTGTGGACTTTGTGAATTTCGGAGAAGAATAATATAATATTACCTGTTTTACAATTTTAGAAGCGTATTTCTCGTCATCTATTAATTTTACAAACAAATCTATTGAGATACTTCCATTTCATTTCTAAAGACCTATCTCATGATTCCTCATCCAATTATATATTCGAAGAATTCGCGAATTCATTTCCTTCTACCCCGATGTATAGAAATTATAGTGAGCCACCCAATATTTTTTTTAACAATTAAATGTAACCTATTAGTTGAACCTTATATTGGTCTCTTAGCACAAAACAGAAAAAAATCTGTGCATGGTTTTGAGGCACATAAAATGTATAGCAATTACTCTTTTAAATAATATTTAATGTATAAAAATCGTCTGGTTACTGTTTTATTATATGTATAGAATTTAGAACACATGTGTTCTGGTCTCAAAAATAAGTTTAAGATGAAAGAGAAGAAAGAGAAATTGTGTTTAGCAAAAGAAAGCTGAAATTATTATTTGTGTCTTATATTACATTATTCAAAACACATAAATAGACTTTGTATCAAATAATCTATTTTATATCTTACACAGATTCATATATAGGTTTTTTAAATGATTTTCATATTTGATTAAGAAATGAATACAATCATTTAATAGATTATTATCGTGTTAGAACTCTAAGCCGTCTGTTTGATAAAAGCAATTTGTAAAGCGAACCATGATCACAGATTATGTACCGTCGAGCTACTTTGAACGTCCTTAGTAAAGCTTTCACATTAGCAATATCTTATCATTTATCTTTGATTCGAAGAGCGATACATGAGGAGCATCGATCAGCGCTGAAAATTGAAATTATATGGAAATTGGCAAACTATTTAAGTAAGAAAATTTTAGAGACAAATTTGCGTTGATCCATGTAAGTAACTTTTGTGGTTGTTATTAGCCTATTTATATTAATACAAGCTTTTGTCCACTGCTTCGCTGGAGAAGACTACTAAATTATTGTAGGTTGTTGTTGTAGAAAATTGATGATACATTTGTAAGGAGGAGGATCTTCATACTTTTGTACCTGATAAGATAAGGTAAAATAATTAACCTGACCTTATAATTAAATAATTCGAAAAAAACCGAACTCGGTCATGGTGGCCAATCACAACAGAGATTAGCCAGATACGGAGATATTATAATGAACAAGTATACATTGCAATGCAGGTGCACTCACTATTCCTTTACTCTCAAAATCAGATGGGACGGCAGGCCGACGGCATTACGTGCTCTTCGAGACATTGAGACTTTTATATTAGAATACTCTACATAACATTTATTGGTCAAACATACGTAAAAGGTATCTTGCAATATAATCGAATAAAAATCATCGTCTTAGAAGTTCAACATGTTTCTTGTGCATCTGTACAAAGTAGTGATGAAGTTAAAATTGTTGCACAAAATAACAGATGTCTATACTTAAACGTAGGAGAACGTGTTTTTAATTAAACGAGATTCCAATAAAGTATATTATGTTGATACACAATTGTTGATAATAGTAGACGACCGCTGAGCGACTTGGTCAAATTTCATATACGTTTGCGTTATTTTTTTTAAATATATCCAAAGTATTTGACATATGTATTAATGTATTGATTATAAACAAATCTTCGGAACGAAATAAAAGGACATATACTATATGTGGTACTGAATAGTGTTGTATAAATAGTCTGTGACGTAAGAAGTAGTGGGTGTGGCGATGATTAACGATGCTAATTAGAGGTGAATAGACGGGCAGTTTAGTCTATCAAACTATCTTTGGTAAAAAGTAACTGTTAAACGTGTTTGAAATCAGACGTAGTAACGTTAAGGATATTTTAGTAAAGGATTACGTTGGCGGTACAGTTAGTTGACCTAATAAATTAAAAAGTGAATTACAGTATTTTAACTAGATATTGAAGACAACAATTAAATATTAACTGTTAATAAGTAAATATTCTAAGACTTAACACTACGCTATCTAGTCCTAAACTAAGCAAAGCTTATACTATGGAAATTAGATCACTGATAGACATATTTCTACATAGTTTTTTTATTTAATTACATACATACTATAGAAAGACAAACCAGACCTCCCAGTAGAAAATCACAATTTTCATCACATCATAATTTTCTACTCGTGCGACCATTGCGACATCACTATTCTATCATTGATTACAATTATAGAATAATTGTAAAAAAAAATATGTAAATACCATCGATACTGTGTTTTGAAAGGATCTACTGTGCAACTTTCTGGTCGATTCTTTCAGTAAAAGAAGCTTTTCAAAAACGAAGTGAAACAATTCTTTTCAATTCTTTTTTGTTATTTTACTATCTCTATAAAAAGCTGTCTATCGTTTTTTCCTTACAATTCAGTTTAGCATTAAAATCATACAAAAAAATGTCAGAATATCAACGTATTTCAGTAACCCCAAATAATTGGCACAGAAACAGGAATAATGAAGCAAAAAGGAAAAACGGATATGGGATTTATACTGAATTAATTGTATTGCAGCTTTACTTTTTAGACTGAAATTAAAACCCGAATTTAGTTTTTCTCCGCCTACTGAAAATTCAGTTAAATATTTTTATCTATGGCGGATCTAGGTCCCAAAACAGGCACGATCCAACAGAAAATGGTTTTCTATAAAAGGTGGATTAGGCATGTGTCAGCTAATTCAACAACAGGACAGTTGTTAGGCAGCCAAAGATTGTTATATAGAAAGAAAGAAAGAAAGAAAAAGACATTTATTCAGAAGTACAGGTGACACAGAAAGAAACAAATCAAAATATAAATAAAAAAAAGAAGATATATGTATAAAAATAAAAACACACTCACAAACTAATGCTATATTATAAAACAAAAAACTAATTAATTTGTGTCTCACAGTACCGCCGAATAGGATCTAGTTCAGCATAAGCCAGGCATAAGCCTGACGCTGGTTTATTATGGATATATACCTAATTATTTTTGTAAAATAAACCAAAGATTTTAAAACAGTTACTATCGAGATTTTTACCGGTATCATTTCGATAGAAACGACTTTCTGAACCGGTTGTAACTTAAAGAATGACTGTTCATAAGTATTTTGTAAAAAGTTTACATGAAGAAAAATATTTTCTATTCTATTCTATTCTAAAGAGTCTGCCTCCTTGCATGCTACTCATGGTATATTTTATAGCATTAAAATTAAATATCGTTTGCACTTTGCCGGCCTATACTGGCCATTGTGGTCGATCCACGCCTGACTGTATGCATTATAGATTTTTAATATTTACAGTTAGTGTATGAGACAATAATTAACGTCTTAAACTGAACGAGCTTTTTGCGCGGCGTCCGATCGTTGGCCCGGAAGATCTGAAGATTGACAGGCTTAAAATAGATCGTCTAGCGTGACAGGTCGTTGTTTTATATTTCTATTTATTTCTTTAATTAGTCACTCGCCGTTCTTATTGGTGAATGAAATGATTGACGACTTTATATGACAATATACAGGGTTATTGGTAACTCGACGTATTACATATAAGAGGCTTAAAATGCTATAAAATGAGCCACATTTCTGATAAAAATGCATAGCTTTTGATAAACAAATTCGAATTTTAAGATATTTTTAAATTGCGAACTATAAACGAAATTTTGAACTCATAAAGTCAATTTGCAATATTGAATAAGATTTGTTGAGAGTAAAAATGTGAATCAAATTATTATAAAATGGGCATAAAACATTGATTGAACATTTTAAAACTATAAATAATGTAGTAAATGGTATTAAGTGTGCATTGTTCGCAAAAAATCGTTATACTGATCTAATTACATTATATTGAGTGACTAATTAATTAGTTTCATAAGCATTACTATTGTTTTTATTCTGTTGCTAATGTAAAAAAGTTATAATTACATAATCGTTTATCCATACATATTATCTAGTAGCTGTGCCCTGCGGTTTCACCCGCGTATATATCCCGTTTCCTTGTGATCACAGAGAAAAGTATTCTATGTTTTTTTCTTCTTTCCTCAGGTTTCAAAATATATTAGTACAAAGTGGTCTAGGCGGAGAGACAGACGTAAGGAATCAAGAATTAAATTATTTATACAAAATTTCGTCCGTTAAATTCAGGTCCTAACAAGAAAAAAATCTTTGAAGAATTGTGTCTATACTTATTCACTAATGCTCTTTTTTATCCACTCTTTGGTTCAGTGGTAAGCGGTCGCATTACAAGCAAGAGTTCCTAGATTCAAGCGCCGGCATGAACATATTTTCGTCTGGCAGGTTCATCATCTTGCCCCTAACATAGCATATGAACTTCACTTTTTTGATTAGTAGAATACTTCATTTATTGTAAGAAACCGTCACGAGGGAGGTAGTAATGAGGTTATATTTTATAATTTTCAAATATCAGTACTTTTTCAGATTTCATCTATCGGATTCATTCTTTGTAACGGATTGGAAAGAGAACGTTACAGGATTACAGCTAACGTCATATACAATGTACTAGTACCTATGTACGTAGCCGTAGTGATCGACTCGTATAAAATACATTGTTTCATCAATAAGTTCGACAGTGGAAATCCTTTAGAGTTTAAACATGTATAGAGAGGGCACAATTTATTTGTTATAGTAAGCATTTGCAACTCAGTAATTAAGTAGGCTCGTTTCTTCGTACGAAGGAACATTATAATATAAAAGATTAGTTAAATTTCCAATCCGTGATCAAGTTTTAACACAACGTTTATCATTTACATTATATACGCTTTAGACTTACTCATAATGTGGTATTGTACTGTCCGTAAGTAAAACGACCCGTTTTATTTTTATTGGAACTGTGCATAAGAAAGTAATATATCTATGTTTTAAAATTTTCTCGCTGTTATATATATTATATACCTTTATTAGTACATTTAAAAATTGGTCCATAAGGTAATTCTCACAATTTTTATACGGCTTGCAGTTTGGTTAGCGGTCAGGCACACTCTACCTAGACACTAGAAAAGGTGTATATATAGAGCGCGAGTTTAATCCCGCTCTATACCTTTTAAATGCTCTAGC
>LQNK01000077.1:696300-733537 GCA_001586405.1 Phoebis sennae
GGCTTGTCTACGATTTTATTATATGTATAGATTTAAAAATTGGTCCATAAGGTAATTCTCACAATCTTTATACGGCTTGCAGTTTGTTTAGCGGTCACGCACACTCTACCTAGACACTAGAAAAGGTGTAAATATAGAGCGCGGGTTTAATCCCGCTCTATACCTTTTAAATGCTCTAGCATAAATCCAAAAACTGGTATACTAGTATATATATATCTGTCATAAAAGCTAATCGCTAAAAGTATATGATCGAATTTGAAGAGCTTTTTGTGAGATGATTATTACGGTAAGGCTTTTACTGTGTACAAGACAATTACTTTCAACGTTACAAACGTCTCATAACATTATATATATTATGAGAGTGTAAATTCCTGTTCTATTCTGTGGGTACTTCTCTGTATAAACTTACAAAGTTGCGACATCAGGCATGTCAATTCTGCTTTCAGCTCAATGTTTTATTTTTTTACTCTGTTCACATAACTTAAATTTAGTTATAAATTACTATTGAAGTATTATTTAAATTATTTTTTTATATTCTCTATTAAAATTGTAGAAATGGTACAATATTCGATTTTCTACTTACGTACTACATATATCGTAACAATGAAATAAAAATACTTAAAATTATTTTTACGATTCCATGATTCCAAAACGAAAAGAAACATCATTGAAATTCACTAGTCTTTGTCAATTATAGACTGATAAATGATTACGCTTTTTAAACCTGTTTTGTTACAAAAGGAAATTGCCAAGATATTCAGTGCGAAATGTCTATTTCTATCGGCCTATCGGTCTTATAGGTCAAATGTCAGGAGTTACGATTTAAAGGTCAAAATCAGAAAACCTTGTAAATGCAGTATTTGTAAATTAGATTGCACTCTGACCGATTAGACTAAGTAAATTTTAGTAATTACTAGTTTTCATCCACTGCTTTGCCCGAGTTATATCGGTAAATAGCTGATCCGCGCGGCTTCGCTCCCGTAGCATAATGTTATAGCCTGTGCTACTCGTGGATAATGTAGCTTTCGAATGGTGGAAGAATTTTTAAAATCGGTCCAGTAGTTTTAAGCGTATCCATTAAAACCAGACAAACAAACAAAGTTTTCCTCTTTTATAACAAAGGCAGGGAGTAGTTAACGAACATCGTCAACATAGATAAAGATTAAAATTTTTCCTCTATGTGTACGTATGTATAAAGTTTTGTTGAAAATGTTATGTTGTACATACTAGTTTAATATTTGCTTATAAATACTATGAAAATAATATTTTAGCGATTAAAAGTCTTAAAACAAATTGAAAAATATGACCATTAGAATATCATACGAAGGAAAGATTTGATGCTTTTACTATTGGAATCATACATTACACCTGATGAACATAGGCTACATGACATTATGACCTTCCGGCAAAGGAACTTTATACATATAAATATATTTTCTAGTAAATATTTTTACATAATGACGTCATGACTTTTGATATTTTGATTTATTGTGATATTGCGACAATGCAATATGATAATTTGTATCTATCATATGATCCAAAGTATTTTCTTGATATCTATAGTGTAAAGGACAATTTCAATCTACATGAAAAGTCAAAGTTAAAGAACGTGCTTATTAATCAGTTTTGAAAATAAAATCATTTCTTAAATTAATATTTTTACTAAAAGATTTTTTGAGTCAACCGTACGAGATAAATAATTCTTGTAGAACTACATTTCTATAGAATATCATTTTAATGTATATCTACTAGTTTACACGGCGAATATATGCGGGTAAAGCTTTCAATGGGCAAGACTTCTTGCGTCCTCTTTAACAGTAATTATATATGTATTTCAGAGAATAGATGTAAACCATTATGAATTATATACTGTAACCGCAGGTATCACACTATCTGTTGGTGAAAACAACATGAAAATCCTGAGGGTGGCTTTCGAGTTTATCGCAAACAGACAGACATACAGAGAGACGCGGCGGCGGACTTCTTAACATTAAACTTTTATTTCATCCAATCCAATCCAAGGTTATCCAATCGGTGGCACTTGAATTGTCATATTTTTTTTGCTTACCACCAATTTGGAGGGTTACTTCGAGTAGAATCGGCAAGAACATTGATAGTTGCCCTTTTAAAAAAATAAATTACATTACATTTTTAAAAACTAATTAAAATAGAAAATCATTGAATATTTATTTTTTATGACTTGATAATTAATTTGATTGTTAAGATATTTTAATAGCAAAAAATATAGTTTATCTCTGTAAAATATGTATGTGAATAGTTTTTTCTTTTTCTTCTTCTTCTTATAATGTGTAAATATCAATTCTAAAAGCTACAATGTTAACTTCCTTAGGTAGTACTTTAGCAAAATTATTTAGTTTGCATTTGCTATTCTATACAACAGGCGTATTTTAATAAAACAACAGTTGCATTTAAATAACAATGTACAATGCATTGGTGTAATGACACTTTAAATTGAAACTAAATCTTGCTCGGTTTATAAATAAATCCATTATTGTGACATCAGGAAATTACATTATCAATGAAATTTCCTTTGCATGGAGTTAATATTGAACATTGTATCAACTTGTTATGCTTTGATTTTTCTCTTTAACGAAGTAATTAATTTTCATTGTTCTGAATAAGTATGAAACTGGAATAAATTAATAGCTAATGAAGGCTATGGTGTAGTAGAACACTCTGATATGGATTATATGTATAAAAGCAATAAAAGTATTGCTGATCACAATCTGACTTCTAAAAATAAAATCGATTGTAACTTTTCCGTAACAATACGAGGGCTCTTGTCTGCCTTTAATGTTATGTCTCATTTTTTATTCTAATAACGTTCTTATCTCTCGATTCTTAATATTCAGTTCAATAACTAGGAAGTGAATAAAACGAGTTATGAGAGGATTTTTATTATCTTCACAATTCCACGTATATTTGATCCTGCTTGGCAAATGCTTGTGAATGTATAGCTGTAGAAATGAGAACATATCGTAATGCTGGCTTATCGATATATCATAAACAATATTTATATTTATGGTAAGTTTACTTCAAATTCATAATCTCCCCTAATACTAAAATGTAATCTTACAAAATTATAAGAAGGTTCTGTATTCCCATGACGCTAACATAATATTGCATGTTTTCACAATCTGTGTTTTAAAATTTGTGAAGATCAATGGGACAGTAAATCAGGCAGCCCCACCATAATTATATACATTTAAAATCCACTTATTTAATATACAGTTTAAATTACAATCATAGAATTTTTCGTATTGGTTGCGCTCAAATTATAATTACTTAATGTAATTTGTTGTAACATTAACATTTATGATTTTTTTTACCCGCGTTGACGCACGCTTACTCAATGTGAATAATTGCACAGAATAAACATCGCCACGCAAGAATCGTTACACATATGAGAGACGCAAAATATACGTCATATTTAAAACTTGAAAATATAGACCGAAATAATTGAAAGTAAGTACTAATTAAACCTCCAACTATTTACGGATTCAAATGAACTAGATGTAATAATTAATTAGTTTTTGTTTTTTATTCTAATGTTTTTTAAGGTTTCTTAATAGTTTTCGAACTCTTCGGTATCTATTGATAGCGCTTTTTTGAAAAGGAGACAATTGTGAATTTTGGTATTTCTGCAAAAATATAAGCTAATCAGAGTAGCTCTACTTACTAACCAGGTCTGCAGTTCCATGTCAGGGTATAATAGGAGAGGCATCATACAAGTTTTAAGTTTGCACTTTTTAATTTTAGCCATCGAACATTTTGAACAGTAATTATCTGCGCTGATACCGATCAGGTAAATAAAATGATCCGTAATTATAAATAACAACTTTCGTAATTTCTCCACGTATGTAATTACGGGATTGTAATTACGATACCTCAATTTACCTGTATTTCAGTTCCAAATTGTTTAATTATCTCCAAAAGCGTACATTGTATTTATTAATAGTAATGTTTAGCGTGTCAGATTTCCTACAACATAAATTAGTTGAAAACCGAATTTACACAGCCAGGTAAATACTAAGATGAATATACAGTAAACATTAGACGAAGCGCGAGTTACTTAAAGTTTGTATACTCAATATATACTTAGTGTTACAAACTGTTTGAAATTCATAACTGCAAATCAGTCATTATATTAGTGTACACCTCTGTTCGTTATTAGATCCTGTCGCTTGTGGCCGATTAATATTGTGGCAAACATTGAAATGAAATGCGCATAACATAGTTACGAGTTTTGCATTTGTCAGGGTAATGAGTATTGATGTATTTTGTGTGCGAATTCATGTAGGGTTTGGAAAAAGTATTAATGATTTTTAACGTTAGTATTGAGAGAAGCGGATCAGTGTTTTGAGAATAATAGGAGTAAGTTTGTACTAAGAATGTGTTGAAATGAAGTTTTTAAAGTGTACCTATAATAGTGCATATATGTTATATTCTTTTAATCGCATAAATCTTACAATGTCTCAATCGATTTCAGATCAACAACTAACAGCTAAGTGAGAAATATAGAAAAAATGTGAGTGATAAAATGTATTATTTTAAAACTATATAAGATTTTAAAACCTAAACATAGTTAAGCTTCTCCTGCACATGCTTCAGAACAAGGTTTAATTAAGAAAGCTGTTTGACAGGTAATGAAATGACTGTATATCATCGCAATCTGTTCAGTAGTTTTTGTGTGAAACATTAACAAACATATATATTAGGAGTAGGATGGTAGAAAGTAAGAAGAATATTTATTAAATCAAACGATTTTATTCTAATTATAAAGATTTTATCCTTAAGCCCCTTTCAAGAAATATAATCTATACATACATTTTCGTAATATCTTGCTCTGAATGTCCCAAGTCTGAGACGTACAGTAAACAAAGACGTATACATGATGTGGGAAGCGATATCTCCTTGACAACATCGACCGAATTACGCATGACGGAACAATTTCTACTTAAGCGTGAGCTTACATCTAGCTCCTATCTTATGTACTGAACGGCTATGTATAGCGTCTTGGTTTGGTTTTAATGGTACATAATGTACGATTGTACTTCAAACCAATGGTATAAATGCGAAAGTAGAGAGAATGAATGTAGGTTACGTTTGTTACTCTTTCACGTAAAATGCAATACTGATTTGAATGAAACTTTACAGTGATATAGTTTGATCATAAGAATAGCAATTTTTGTGTAATTTGGCCTTAATATAACGAAAAAAAAATCCACGTATTCTTAATAACCAAAGCAATCCTCTTTAGTAGTAACTACTACACAAGAAAACACATACACACGCACAGATGAATTAGTTCAGTAACATTGATAAAAACGCAGACTTATAGTTGTAAGCCATCTCTGAATAGCAAGCTTTGGCTAGCAGATGTAATTGATAATCTAATAGCAGTGATAATATATTCATTAAGGGTATATGAATAAATGATCACTGCTATTATTTGGTTTCGTTGCTGAAAGACAAAATATAAAGAATATTTGTCATTATAAATGGATTCAAAAAGTATTTAATTTTAGATATCTGCGACATTACAGAGATTTATAAAGAACAGTTGGTGGTAACAGATGTGAAAGTAAAAAGTTTGGATAAAGGAAAAGTTCACCTGATCTTTGTAAAAGGCTAGTGTCAGAACAAATCTCTTTTATAGTTTCCAACTTTTATAGGAAAGATGTGGTATAGAAATCTGGTAGAAATCACTTCCTAAGACCGCCTGTTGTCAAATGTTTCTCCCTAATATTAAGGTGTTTTAGTGTAAAATTCATTGCAATAAAAAAAAATAATGAATAAAAATAAATTAAGTAAAACTTTAGATGAACGAACAATTTAATAAAGTAATTCTACCATTTTTGTTATTTATAGTTATTAAGATATGATTTAATATACCACAACTAGAATATTATATAGAGAATAAAATTCATTGTTTATTTGATAACTCATACGCTTTATCTATCAACTAATCTCCTTAAAATGTTGCATAAGTAATAAGGAAAAAACGTATAATCCCTATGAGATTTATGTAGAAATTCTACGCGGACGAGGGCGAGTAAAAGCTTATTATGATTATTATTATATTGTTCTAAGTAAATTATACGATTATAACGAATGTAGTGTTCGCTACAAAAGCCTTCTAAGGATTTTTTTAATTTTCTTGTTTCGTGGAATTTCGGAGGCGAAACCGAAAATAGTTCTCAAAACTCGTTAATTAAATAGCGCCAAATCCTTCAGGCTCCAGACGCGACGCAATTATTGTAGAACCAGCTCGATAATGAAGTGGCAACACTGACACAAAAACAATATAAAAGACTTCCTAAAAAACGATGGAAGTTAAGAATTGGAAACGTAGCCTTATATTGATTTATTTATAACACTTTATTTACACAACTTATACATATATAATACATAACTTTGTTTTGTAGTAAAAAAAAAATATTTTAATTTATTTAACTATTAGATAGAAGTTGCACAATTAGGCGGACTTATCGCTAGGTAGCGTTTTGTTCCAGGCAACCTAAGGGCGTAGAAAAAGCAAAGTATAATTAGAGATAAGGGTAGCGATAGAAAAATAACGACAACAATGCATAATAATTACATATATACATACATAACATACATACATAATACTACGTAATTTTGGCATAGAATTAAATATACCAGAAAAACAAAGACGTAAGTCTTTTTCATACTTTTATTATAAGTTAGTTTTGAAGGCATTATCGAGTAGTGTTTTGTTTTATTTAAACAATACCTTTGAAAAACATTAGTAACGTTAAATGATATGTTATTTATGGCAAAGCGGACGTAGCAAGAATATATACATAGCACTTTTTGTGAAAAGTTTTTCGTAAGATTGAGTTCAACGAATCCACTTTTTGTATTCCTTATAAATTACTTCCATTTATAAACGCGTTTTGATATCACATTTACACGAAGGAAGTACGTCATCTGGTAAGGTCACTCTCTGTATAATAATGGTTTATTTGCCTGCATATCATAAAGATGTTACATTTGATAACCGCATGTGACTGACATTAAATACACGTTTGTCGCGGTGCTTTGAGCTGTACTCTCCTATCGATTTTAATGGATCCTATGTGTACAGGTGTATTTTAAATTGGCTGACCCAAACAACAATGAATAGTTTTTTATCAGGAATATTAAATTAGTGCACTTCCTGCGATCTTTCCTCTACTCTCCGGTTGTCTATAGGAAATCGCTTCTATAAGACCGCCTTCTGTATTTTATTCTTTTCAGTACATCTTCCTGTATTCTTATTAAATGATATCTTCATTGTGTGATTCATTCATTCATTCATAAGTTTGGTGATATTTCACTCGCGTGACTTCTGATCCCGTGGAAAATCTAGGATTAAAAGTAGCCTATATGTTGTTCTGAACTCTTATATATGCCTATATGTCCTAAACTCATGCCGAGTTTCATCATAAACGCTTTAGTAGGTTTTGCGTGAAAGACACACACACAAACACACACATACATATACATTTCACAAACTTTCGCATTTGTAATATTAGGTAGTAGGATTTCCGCCCTCATAACGTGGTAATATCACTGATGTATGTAATGATGACTACGTAAGGAGTATAGTATAGTCTTTCAACTAAAAAGCAATACCGTTGATACTTGTAGTTGGAAGTTGTACAAAACTTTGTATATAAGTACGAAAAGTTTACGCCAAGAAGTTCTGACGGAATACCGGCTTATGTATAGTATGACGCCGTGTCAGGGCTTGTTAAGTAATTCAGTGGTCTTAAAATCTATCTTACTTAACATTTTTAACAATTAATTTAATTTTTCTGTAATTAATTTCTATAATTTTCTGTAATTCTGTAAATTGTTTTTTGCATATGTTGTGTAATTCTTTGAATGTATATGATTCGTCATTATAGGCCTTTGATAGTCCACTGCTGGACGTAGGCCTCTTCTAAGGCACGCATAATGTTACATCATTGCCATTTTCTTTCATTAAGTATTTTGGAAGCAAATAAAGCTAATATTTCTTATTCTATCTAATTATGTCAAACCATCACACCTGAAATACATATATACTATCTGTTTTAAAGATTTAGATTGGAAGAAGAGCCAGGGATTCGGCTTGTAGGTCCTTCCCCTGACTCCGTGAAACGCAATTACATTGTGTTAATTTGCTACCTAAGGCCAACCGTGTCTGCGAACTGGATACGATTGTAAGCCTCAGTAATCATATAAATAGCTATTAATTAAATAAAAAATTGTATCTGATTATATTTTTAATGTTATATATGAATTGTTAACGTATCATGACACTAACATATAATCAATTACATATTAAAATATATACGGTAAAGCAATCATATCAATATAAGGTAATATTTTAAACAGAAAACGTTGATTAATAACAAGAAAATGGTTGCGTGTAATTTGCTAACAATAAATTAATTTTCTGAAACCTTGTTTAGTTATGACAAGTTCTTTACATTGTCCTTATAATAATAATTTCGACTAATTTTGTTTATTTTTCTTTAATCACTGTTTGGAAAATTGACCGTAAGTGAATAATAGCACTTTTTAATTATAGAAATACGTTTTGCCTCTATTATATTTTTTTCATTTTATGCCGTAAAAGTTAGGATTACCCATCGAATATAGTGAAAAAATTAAATGTATTTTATTCTTCACCTCTACTGCTTTACCGTATATATTTTAATTGATTTTATGTTAGTGTTATGATAAGCGTAAATAATTAAACAAAAATTCACAATATAAAAACGTTGCTTAACTTTAAACTTCAGTCTGATGAAAAAAATATAAAATTTTAAAATTATACCAAAACAATTCTTGCTCAGAAGAAAGAAGCAAGAAAATAATCGAAGATTATTTACCTGCCTTAAAAGGAGGTTCTTTTTAAAGTTAGTTCAAAATAAGAAGGAAAGGCAAGGGGTAAAGTTACAGACTTTGCTAATTAGCTATGATCTGTATGCACGCTATTCAAGAATTTCATTCTTTATTTTGTTTAGTATTTATGGGTGAAAGATTCTTTTGAAAGTAATTACGGTCTTCTGATAATGTGATGTTTCAAATCATGAAATGATGTTGATGAAACATTTTTAAAGAACTTTGGCTTATATTGCCACTCAAAAAAGTCTTTTTTTACTATTTCTACATGTGGAGTAAAGTATAAAAATATAATTATGTAAATGACGTTCAAAAAGCGCCTCGAAGGAGGCCGATTTGAAACATAAACATTTTGACTTAGACTAAGTATTATGTTTTCAACGAAAAGGGAAGACGTTAGGCCCCGATGATTGATTTTTGGAAGTGGTATATACGCTAAGTGTCGAAAATATTTCAACATACGATAGCGATTAAGAATTATGACTTCATCGTGACGCCATACAACATAATCTTTGTTTGTTTTCAAGAGTATGAAATCTGCGTATGCGTCTGCGTCTGCGTATTTTTCGTAACAAGAAGTAATGAAATTTTTTTGCCTCTTGTATTAATATATAAGTCCAGTTATCCTTCTATAGTTTTACAGAGCGTTCAGAATATGTACATAAACAGGTAAAATAATAATAAGGCTGTAAAAGGCTTCAAAACCTCTCTTGTGTGTTGACTCTTGTGCTTACCACCGGATTTGACGTCAAGAGTTCATGCTAATAAATATAATTATTGAACAAAGACTTGTAAACTCTTGTTGTTATATTTTTTTCATATTTATATAAATTTTAGATATTATTATTATTTTATTAATTAGAAATAGCCTTTCAAATCAGTAAATAAGTAGTATCGTTACCCTAAGCATTGCACATACACGGTCTTAACAATAAGTGAATAATTACAGTGACACTTTATATGTGCGCATCAGATATACAATGAAGTTGTAAAATTAAACAAATAGACTCAAGATAACAAATGTAAAATTCGCCGTGTTTTTATAACGCAATGATATTGAATAATCCTTATTACATATACGTGTTTTTGTTTTTCGCAAAAACATATCTATGTTAAAATAACCTTTACAAATGTTAAGACTTCTTTTTGTACATTTTTTTATGACCAAATTACTCTTTATTACTTTTGCTTTTTCAATGTTTTCTTGATGGATAATTAATAAAAGGAGTGGATGAGAGTTATATATCATAGTTAGGGATCGAAGAGACAGTTCAAATGATAATTTTTGTTATTTAATTATTAAAATATTGTTAATTACGAATGAAGGCAGCAGCATTATTATTAAACATACTTTCATGATTTATTATAATATAACGTATAAAATATTGCACGTTTCATTACAAGTTCATTAAGTGTGGTTCACGCCACAGTGGAACCCTTTGATATGATTATATGCAAATAAATTCAATATTCATATGAAACTTTATATAATCAAATGCCTTTAAACATTGATTTAAAAGTTAATTAAAGCAAATTGGGAAATGTTTAAGTAAGTTTTTTCATTTATTTCATTTAATAATGAAGTTGATTCGGACCATAGAAATAATATTAAGGATGTGATAAGTGATGAATTAATTGTAGTTATGTAACAGTAATGTTCAGCATGTATGTTCATATTAATAATATTTTAAATGCGGAAATTTTTGTGCGGATGTATGTATGATACTGTTTCTCACAAAAAACTACTAAACCGATTATAAGAAAACGTGGTATACATATAGGAAACGATTTAGAATAACATATATACTACTTTTAATCCCGAGGTTGCCACGGGATCTGAAGTCACGCGGATGAAACCGCGTGGCGCGGCTAGTCTATGTATAATTTCATAAATAATGCATACATATATAGTAAGATAAAACAATAAAGATTTTTATAAGCCTTTTTACCTACAGAACTTATAAAATGGAAAATCCTAGTGGGAACTCAATATCCGCCTGCCTGTCTGTACATCGCAATCCTTTCTCAATATTTTCTGACGTACTAAGCAACAAAGAATTTTACACAATTCCCTTTCTTAAACTTAAAGAATTGAATCAGAAAATGTATGGAAGAGTGAACATTCAAATCGTATTTTTAGAAAAGAATTTCTTTTACTAACTTATTTTTATTTAAGAGGTAGTTATAAAAGTGAATAAAAAACTTTACAGTTACTGACTATCTACAGCAGTTTTGATAAAAAATCTTTGAGGATAACTAGAATTGTAATAATTCAAATGGCATTATTACATTCCACATTATTTTGTTAATAATTAATTCATCCATTTTCAGTTTCAAAAAACTTTCACGTGATTAATGAAACTTTGTTTGTTCAAATTCAAATATAATATGTGTAAATCTATTAATTACTATATTTTATAATATTATGTGTGTTGTAAAAAGACTTAAATAAATAAAAGACTATAGCACACTTAACTATCGTGTAATTGTCATGCCCTAAACACAAGTAGCAACTACTGAATGGTAATTATAATTATGACTATAATTAAATTATGCAAACTCTGTTGTTAAATGACCTCGATAATATCTCATATTATATTGTGAGTTTAATCTTAGAAATATTATCATAAACAACATAAAGAACTAAGCTCGCCCTCCAAGCTATGCTTATTTGTTAATCTATTCCGTAAATTATGCAGTGATTATTGCGCAATTGTTATATGAAGGAGGTCCAATAAATATTTTACATAAAAATAATAACTTGGTTTCATAACCTATTTTTGCCTTAAACCCTTTAAGTGAAAATGTTGAATCTGATACAGTAAGGGAGTCGATGATCCCAATCTATTCTCCCTGATTTAAAAGGTCCCAAGACACTTTAATTTGAGAGATTAAACTGGAATTCGATGAATTTTATTAAATATTTCCTTGTACCTTACAATACTGAACAAAATCTAAAAGTACACGACAATTGATAGTAGTAAAACAATAATAATAAACCAAGAAACACGTGTCGATACGATTTGATGACTATATGTTATATCATCTCAGTAATAAATGTCGAGTTATTTTCACATTGATAACTGTAATTAATGCTGTATTGTCGGGAGTAAATACTCTTGTTAGCAAGGCACGAGTTATACACGAGACACTAATATTATGAACAATTAACTGCCTTGTGTCTGGTGGACAAGATTTTATATATAAAATGCACGTTATTATGATTTGTGCACGAAAAAATAAAGAATTGAGTCGCAGGACTGTTACAACGATTGTCTTGATATTTTAGTAGCGACATCTTTAACGACAGATCAAGGAGTCTCGGGTTCTAATCACGGGTGAGACGAATAAAAAAAAATAAGCTTTCTTCATAATAACAGTCAGGAAGTTGACGGTTTTGGTTACTACGATGCCTCGAAGAGCACGTGAAACCGTTAGTCCTGCGCTCCATCATTCTTGGGTAGTGTCGGTCTTCCATTCCATCCGATTATGACAGTAGGGAAATAGTGAGTTTATCATTATTTTTGCATACACTTTCGCTTTATAATATCACCTGTGTAGCTGGCAAGACTCTTTTGAGATTTCCGTGGCCGGATTTGGTTGGATGAACATTTATCTTACCGCAGAATATCGGTCAAAACGGCCTACTCCACAGATCTTAGAGTGATAGGCGATCTTGAAGCTCACAGCTGAGAAATCACCTAAGATGGTGATAAACCTCTATCTTATATCACATGTTCCATACACTTTTGCGTAAACTCACAAAAATATTTTCTGAATATTCGCTATTTGTGATCGGTACAGAAGGGTAAAATTAATTATTGAATACATGACTTTGACATCAATAAGTCCTACTTAATGCTGTCAATTCCACAATCTATTGAAAACGTTACCACTGCTATTAAAATCCATTCCACTATACTTATCGGATTATTTAAACTGTTGCTTATTTGAAGATAGAGACCGATTTGAAGTAAACGCGTAATAGTATTCCTTTCGACTGGAAACCACCGTTTTTGTGCAGTGTGGTTGTCCTTGTATCAGTAATATATATATCCTTTAACTAGACCACTAATGATCTAATTACGCAATTATAGAGAGCAATTTACACTAACGTGTGGTACCTAGGCAGGTTCGGTGGTATGTTTGATTTTATGTGGTTAGGACAGATAGTATATGACTTGCGTATACTTCCATAATTGAAAGTTTATCGTATGAATGAATTAGCAGATGCAAAGCAGGTGTTGGAATGTTGAAATTATCACACGTATTCATCAACTGGCTTCATTATGATTTTGTCTGTCATGGGAAGACAGAAGAGGTTTTTTTGAGCACCTACCATAGGAGTGCAGTGTTTACCTGTTCCCTGTAAAACATGTGGGCTACTCTACAAAAAACATCCATTTTTCTGCATTATTGCTAATACGGCGTATTTAAGAAGTATTTTGTAAGGATTTAGAAAGGAACGGAAGAAGCATTTCAATAAGAAAGAGATCGTAATGTAGTTAATTTGTAGATAAAAAGTATTCATATATTCCGACGCATTGCAGCCAAATTTAGTGGTTCACTCTACCATAAACATTATATTATAGTAGTTTGTAGGCCGTCAGAAATTCACAAAAGCCGCCATATTTGTTCGGGAATTATTTTGGACCTCGTTTAAAATGCGTTCTATAAAATTCGCGACACGTTTTGCCTACACCGTTCTGCGTAGTTCAAACATTGATGAAA
The DNA here is from genome assembly GCA_001586405.1 of Phoebis sennae. NCBI lineage: Eukaryota > Metazoa > Arthropoda > Insecta > Lepidoptera > Pieridae > Phoebis > Phoebis sennae. The sequence goes on from LQNK01000077.1 coordinate 709,954, forward strand.
AAATACTGCATACGCAATGTATTGACATCAATATATGGCCGCTATATCGATGCTTTTCGTTTGCATATTCATATTGGGAGTATCAGTTTTATTAAAATTATATGCGTGGGTTTAATGAAGGTGATACGAATTTATATGGATTCAAAGTATTGATAAGTGTTGCCATTTGAGTTTCTTGCCAGTTCTTCTCGGTAGGAACAAATTGCCGCACTTGGTAGATTAAAAAAACGGCAATTAATAAGTTTTTTTTATATATTACGTTTGATTGTAGAATTAGTAGGAATATTTTGTTGACTCGCTTTTAAAACGTATGATAATTTCTTAGTTGTTAATGACACGCAAAGAATAAAAAATAGTCTGATAAATTTAATAAGAAAACCTATTAATTAAATCACTTACTTACTGGTTATTTTTAAAAGTTATGATTTGGATACTTTCCTGTAAAATTGAAATGATACATTTTTAAATGATTTAACTTTTTTTATGGATTAATAACCATTAACCCGCTGGTAAAAATTAAGTCCCTTGTTATTGATATATGTAACGGATTTGTATATCTACTCCATTGATCATTGTTTTATTTAGTGACAAATAGGGTATAATTTTTTTTTACAATTTTATTTTTAATTCATTTATCCCTATGGTTACATCATAGTTTCAACATTGAGGACAAAAAACATAATCATATTGTTTGTACGCAATTTAAACATGAAAAGACGCAATAAAATTTATTAAAGTTCTTATCATACTATCTTAGTTCTTGTGTGGCAAAGATAAAGTACTTATATTGCCAAATAACTGTTTATTCATATTTGTATCTTGAAAACGTATTATCTTTAAACACCTGAATAATGTTTTGTGTAATCTTTAAATAACCTTTTGTGTAAATATTGCAAGACAATTAAATACATAATTTACTTTTAAAGTTGACATACCTATTCAACTGCTGTTTTATAAATACTACATCAATATAAGACTTACATTTATATTTGTCTATTTGCTAGCAATTTGTTGATGAAATCTTTTGATATTATTAATTTTTTTATAATTTTTGATTTTCCTTCGAATGTATTTTTTATTTTTTTTTAAAGTTAGAACTCATTGTATTATACTAACCTGCATTCCCATCTTATTCCTCTCGCGTCCTGTTCTAGTCCTCTCCAATTTCGCATCATTTATCCTCTCCTTATTCTCCCCTCTCCTTCCTTCAAGCTTGTAAGGCAGTTACAACACTTTGACGTTGAAGATATTTATGAGCTGCGGTGAGTCACTTAACATCAGGTGAACCGTATGTTCCGCTTGCCCGCTGTTACATAAAAAAACAAGTTATAAGTGACAATGATTTTCAAAAATAAATATACTCTATAGTTTATTACCTTTATACTCTATAGTTTTAGCTTTTCGTAAACAATGGATTTAACATAAATAGTTAAAATTGAATTTAAATAATTAAAATTGTTGTAATCATACAACACAACAGGGTTTTTTGCTTTATTTTTTTTATTTTAGTATGTAGGTATAATTAAGGAATTTTAATGTAATTCGAATATAATTCTTATCCTTACTTCGTCATTACAAACCGCATGGTGTTCCTAGCGTGTGGTATTAAATACATTTTATTTATGACTGCCAAGATAATAATTTATTGACTCTAGATAATTCAAACGTTTGCCGATACAGTATCTGAATCTAAGTCGGCAAATAGACCTTCATTGTTTGCGTTATTTTGCTATAATATATATATTACGTTTTAATCTTACAAACTGATATAGTGATCTATCAACGCACAGCCCAAACCGCTGGACGGATCGGGCTGAAATTTGGCATGCAGGTAGATGTTATGTCGTAGGCATCTGCTAAGAAAGGATTGTAATCAAATCCCACGGAAACGGGGAAAACAAATATACGCGTTTAAACTGCGGGGTACAACTAAATCAACTATAAAGATTCATAACAACAACCTAAAAATTAAATAAGTCAATATAAAATTTATAAAGTCGTGCTGTTTAAATAACTTCCTTGCTTGTGTAATATAAGAAACATAATGAACGTCAATGAGAAATCGATGTTAGCAAATGTTAGGCGAAGGACAAAGGAAGACGAATCGACGTTGCCCAATGCGATTGTTTCTGATATATGGCCACAATAAAACAGTACAATTACACATTCACTATTGATACACAATATAAATAAAGTTTTCTTAGTGTTATTTATTTCCTTTCTGAATATACAACTAGCAGTTCTGCGCGGCTTCGCTTTAGTAACATAGTCTTATAAGCCTTATAGCTCTTCGATTAAAGGTCTATCTAACACAAAAATATTTTTGAAACCGGATCAGTACTTCCTGAAATAAACAAACACAAAAACTCTTTATTATTAGTAGGTAAACATAAAGAAAAAAAGAACTTGTGAGACAAATATGTAAACCCCTTAAAATTTCTTAAATGATACATATCGATGTCAGAACATTATTAAAATAATAAAGTAAGGTGAAATGAATAAAAACAAAAGCTAAGTATAGCAATTCTATATCATTATTTCAATTTATTGCTATAAAACCTTAATACGTAAACATCGATACGACATAACACATAACACATTTAAATTATACCTTTGTTCAGTAATCACTTAAACAGGGTGGGGACGACGGAACTTTTTTAATAAAAACGGAACGTCCATAAATAAATAAAAAATATTAAAAAAAAACATATAAATATAGCAAAATTAATAGTAAACATCAAATGAAAGCGGCAATATTGCATTGTTGAAACCCAAAATTTTGCAATAAATTTAACAATAAAGTCTATTGATGGAATTTACTTGATCGGCATGATTTTATATTACAAAATTTAAAAATTTATCCTGTCTTTATAGTACACTAGCTGCGCACCAGGGCTTCGCTCCCGTGGTAATATCGGGATGATATATAGCCTATAGCCTTCCTCGATAAATGGGCTATAAGATAAATATAATAACACTAAAAGAATTTTTCAAATCGGACCAGTAGTTTCTGAGATTAGCGCGTTCAAACAAACAAACAAACAAACTCTTCAGCTTTATAATATTAGTATAGATAGACATTTGGACATATTCCATGCAACAAATTTGTTTTAATTATGAGGAAAGTTACCTCTCCCTACTGTGAGCAGTGTGATGTAGTTGAAAGAATGTGTTCGGTCTGAGTCTATTAGAAATAGGTTGGAGCCTTGGACTTGAAAAGGTCTGATGTGGGCGTGTTCCGTAATGTGTTGTCTCAACCTAACAGTGACGCTGCAGTTTTGATCAAGTTCATCGCTCGAATTATTTAAGTTTCCTTTATATATTTAGGGTATGATGGGGCTGGCTGATTAGTAAAAGTGGCTTAAAATAATTGGAAAAGAAATGCTGTCCTAACTATTGAAAGTTATGTGATAAAACTTTCTATATAACATTATTTCCATAGGTTCTACATTGAGTATTAATTAAAGAGATTCCGTCGTTCCCACTCTGTACAACATTGACAAATAATTGAATGTGAGCTGAATACAACATAACTACATATTTACAATGTAATTCCATTCACAAAGTACCAGCTTAATTAAATGCTGTATTTTCATATAAAGCTTTGATGAGTTAATAAATGAAACATTGGTTTAAAATTTTGAACTGAATACATTGAACTATTCGAATTTATTTCAATCATTAAAACTGAATGTAGGTATTATTTTGTAAATGTAAATCGTCTAAAGATAAAACATTTCAATTAAAATTTTTGCTTATAATACTTTGTTTTGAATCGAAAACTTACAGTCTATATCACATAGTACAAAGCATTTTCATAAATGCCGTAATCAATTAAGTATACAATAGTAATAGGACGTAATATAGAATATACAGGAAATTATATAAAACAATTAAACGTTTTTATAAGACTTACATGATGTTAAGGCGCTACCAACACAAAAAATAACACGACTTACTTTCATCACATTTCCTAGTTCTAGACAATATTATCTTTATTTATTACGAACGCTAAACAAACGGAGAAATTCTAGAATAATCTAATTGCGTTATGACTTTTTGCATTACTTTTTCAGTTAACGTGTACCTTTTGTTGTACTAGACTATACAAACACGTAATAAAAAATTTGATTACTGCTAATTAATTCTTTGAAATATATTTTAGTTGGTAGTGAATTTTATTCATGTGATATAACATACACATATGTAATGGTCTGTAACGAAAAAAAATATAATAAACGTGTTGTCAACTGATATCGTATGAATTCGCATAGATACATGACTTCGTAATTGTTGTAGATTTTTCGTTCCTGCTTCTAATTCTGAGTATTGTATAATAATATTAGACATTGAAAACATACACTAATATTACGTATATATGTTGGTAGCGCCGTACACCTCAACTTTCTATCATAGTTTCGACAGCCTTTCGGGTATTTGATACAGTGCTATATAAATGGAAGAATAAATACAGTAATAGGCCCACGCACACAATGAAGAATAGAATACAGAAACACACAACACACTCAGAGATGTAAATTCTTATCCTGTCAGTCCGTGTGACCCGCTGACCGGGGATGTCCACACTTGAATATGTCCACATTTTTAATTTATATGTTGATCTGAAAAAAAGATTTTTTATTAGGATATACAAAGGATTTCGTTTTTATAGTATACACTCTACGAAATTAAGACTTGTTATGGAAGGTCTGAAATCAATTGAATGTCATCAAGTTGAATGGTCGCGCTGGTTAGAATTTTAGGATTCTTGAGGAAAAGTACGCCGTGCGGATTTGATAATAATCTATAGAATACATTCATTTAGCCATTTTTTTCAATTACGTTTAGTTAATCTTTAAATTGTTCTATTAATTATGATATTTTTTGCGAATTTATTGCTAGTTATTGCTTTTAGAGATACATCTGTGCTCCTCGTAGTTGTTATTATAATATACTTCCTAGCTCTTTAAGTATTTAACTGAAACGATACGATACGATTTGGATGAAAATTTTGTACGAAGATAGTTTTATCCCGGAGATCGCGCGGGAATAGGCAAGTCCCGGTAACTCCACTGGATGAAATAAAAATATAAAAATTTTAAGATTTACGCGAATTCTATAAATAAATAAATATTTATGGGCAATTAACACTACGCTCTAGTCTATAGTCTACGCATTATCTAGTCCCAAACTGAGCAAAGCTTGTACTATGGAAACTACATAACTGATAGACATACTTAAACATACTTTTTTTGTAAATACAAACATACTGTTGATACGCCCAGAGAGTACAAAACTGTAATGTTAATCACATAATAATTTTTTATTTGGGGGCATCTAACCGGCGCAATAGACCATTGCTGTATCCATTGCGCTAATCGGTGGTCGAAATACTAGATGAGCCTTTGCTTAATATATATATATTGTTGTTCATATTAACATATATCTATGCGGATCTCGAAGTCTATAGTTTACATCTAATTATATATGATTGCTCGTGTTGCATATAAAGTAGACGTATCTTTTAGAATATATTTTTATCGGAAGATTAATTCTTTGGTTATGTTTAAAATTTGTTTTGACAATGTAATGAAATATAGCAACTAAAGGTATAAGTGCAGTATTCAGCTATTTAGTCCCCGAAATGCGTCTAATATATTATATATTTTAAATATAAACGCGTGGGAAAAAGCAAATGTGTACTACAACACCTATTGTTTGTCATACCCCTTTAAATACGATATCGTACAAATAAAATTGGATTTCATAGGAAAGGGTTCTTCCCCCGGGATGTCAACATTACGGGAGTTAAGCTTGTGGGTAGCCAATGCAAACATTTGATTTACTGTGCGTGGTAAAAAACAAAGAAATAAAACTTAAAAGTAGGTTATGGCTAGCACCAAAAAGTTCGTTTTACAATTTAAATACGACTAGTTTGAATGAATGAATGAATGAATATTACTTTATTGCACACAATACATAAACAACTATACAATAACAATGAACATACACATAGGCAATAGGCGGCCTTATCGCTAAAGAGCGATCTCTTCTAATGTAGAGTAGAAAGAATTAACAACAAATAGGTAGGGTGCAAAGACAGAAAATACATAAATACGAAAAACACATAAAGTTTAGGCCTGCACTATCACTCATTTTAAATTCGAGGTCTTTAGGTCTGTAAAAGGTATCCTATCACCTTATCCAGCTAATTGCCTATCTTTATACGAAATTTCATCAAAATTCGTTCATTATTTGAGGTGTCATTGACTCGACCATATTTTTAATAACTATATTAATAGGATTATGAATTTAAGAAGAAAATAGCCAAAATATTTTAAAATCACTTACCATTGCAAACAATCCATAACGAATTACATTTCACAATTCAAGTATCAACAGTGGAAGCACATCTATTACACCATATTCGTGTATCGCGTTTATTTAACTCATTATTTTCCGAGTCACGATTTTTCCGCAACGGTTCGCAGCAGGCCTGCGCACGCGCAGATTGCTAACTGTATTGTGAACGTACTAGTGCGGTCTTGAACTCTTTGATAAGAATTATGACATGAATTACACTATAAATAAATAAGTATGCACTCACTTTCTGCGAACAGTTTTCGCTTTGTCTAGAAAGTTCGTTAGCTATATGTTTACTGCCTTTGTATCTATACATATAATAAAACAGTAACCTAACCATTTCTGTACATTGAATATTTTTCAAAAATAATAATTGGTATGCAATATGTATGTTTTATAGATAGCAAAACCATGGTTAGAAATTTTTTTTTCTGTTTGTCTGTTTGTCTGTTTATCTGTTTGTCTGTTTGTCTGTTTGTCTGTTTATCTGTTTATCTGTTTGTATGTGCGTCAATCACGTAATAACCACTGGGCAGATTTTAATAAAATTTCACATGCTGATAGACCAATATTAGGTGCAAATTATAGGCTACATTTTATTTGAAAAAAAATATTTTAGGGGTGGCTTTCCATACATGTAAACGGAGGGTAACAAAATAAATTCACGAATACATCATTAAATGAGATGTCATTGGATAGGTCTTAAAAAATGAAATAGAGTTTTCTGAATGCGTTTTTTGCTAAAATAAATATTTTTTGAGATATAATAGCTCCCCAGACCGATTTCGGCCATGGTGGCCAATCTCAACAGAGACTAGCCAGCTGCGCAGGAGATATTATAGTGCACAAGTGTACGCGCGAACACAGTTGCACTCTCTTTTCCTTTTACTCTCATAACCCGATGGGACGGCAGACCGACACGACCGGAGAGTCTAAAGTCGTGAAAATGTCATACCACGTGACAATGTGAGATTTTGGTAACGTTGTGAACATGCGTTTTTATACTGTTTACGTATAGGTTAAGACGTTAAAACACTCAATAAATTCTCAAAAACCTTAAAAAAATAACTAACTCTCCGCCCGCGGCTTCGGTGGCGTCGGCTATAATTTTCTGTATTTTGAAGAGACGCGCGCAATTAAAACTTTGATCAAACCTATTTCCACAGAAAATTATAAAAAAAAACTATAGACAGGCGCATATATCACTGGTCCTGCGACCATATTTTTTTTAAACTTTTGTTGTGCGCCTATAAAAAATACAGAAATTAGTAGCCCACGCGTGCGAAGCCGCGGGCGGAAGGCTAGTTCTAAATAAATTATCTTTTTTTTATTTATTTTATTAATAGATTTGCAGTCAACACATGATTTTAATTTCTTAGCTTTTTCAGATCGTCAGGTATTTATTAATCAAAATTTTGATACCATTTATCTAAAAACTTGTTTATATAAACTAATATAATGATGAGGAAACATTTGTGCTTTTGTTTGTATGTTTGTAATGTTTTGTACAAAAATTACTGGACTGATTTCAGAAAATTCTCTGACGATTAGGGAGCTGCAACTTTGCTGAGTGACCTAGGTAATATTATAACAGTAAACCGCGGTGAACAACTAGTTTTTGTATAAATAGGTCTATTTTATTGATAATCTTGTATGTCTTTTCATGGAGGTTGCTGTAAGTTTAAATGAAAATAAACTGTTTTACTAAAAATATCTAAATAATGTATGTGCAAATTGTTGGTACTCTAAAATGTTTTCTTTTTGACATTTACTGTAACACAGATTTTTTACAAATTTAGAGTATGAATGACTGAATGATGTATTATTAAAATTATGATATTATTTGATTGCACTTAAGATGGCCTATAGTCATTAGAATGTTGAAAATATACACCTGTATAAAGTAAATGGGTCCTCAAGGGGAAGAATGTCCCGGAAAATCTTCATCATTAAGGGTTTCAAGGATCCACCTACTTCAGCACCTACTTCAAAAATTTATTAAAATTTTCCTTCAAAATATCTTTTCCTACAATGTTAAAAACATTGATAAAATCTGCTACTTCATAATTACAATAAATGTAAGTTCGTCTACAAATATGAAAGAAGAGGCTAATGAGAAATTTTGTCCAAGTTGTCGCCTCCTTACAAATCGCATACCGTGCTAGCCACTGAACAAGCCAAGTAATGTCCTGGGATCGATCTCCAGTGGCAGGACATAGACCTACTTGCCTCTAAAAATTGAGCAGTGTAACGGATTAACATCCACCCCATGCCTCAATAGTGGACACGAGACTACATATATCATCATCTCTCTTTGTTCCTAATGTTATCTTAATCTTTTAAGCTGATAGCGTACTTGAGTGCAAGAATTCAAACATGCAAACTTTTCTGCTCACAGTAATTTTTAATGAAAAATGCAATTACATATACGGATAGACGTAGAAATCTACTACTATTATAATTGTGAAAATTAGGTGGTATGGGTGTTTGTGTTTCAATCTCGACGAAACTGCGGAACCATTTATTGACCCATGTTCTCCGAATTTAAGGCGAGCGAAACCGCGGGCGAAAGCTAGACAAAAATATTTAAATGGACAAAGCTATACTTAATGATTTCCACCTTTTCATCGTGTTTCTTAGTCGTTTCATATAAAGAACGCTTTCACCTTTTAAATAAAGTTATATAATCTAACAAATAGCAATAAAACGACATATTTAAATTTAATTCCTCGGCTTTCAAAGAACGCATTCAAAGTAAAAGTACTTATATTTATTACTTCAGAGTAAATACTGCTTTTCATTATATGTAAAGGAGTTTTCAAGGAATATTTTTCATACTGTTGGCGTATTTATATTAATTTCTATAGAATTATTATAGAGAAGTAAGTTTTTTCACTTTGAAGAAAATTATAATAAAAATAGGCACAGCTGAAATCCTTAAGGAAATTATATTTATGTAAATTATTTAAAGTGTTTTATTCTATATTTTGTTTCCATTTGTGTATCCCACAAGTGAGCAGTCAGAGCGAGATGGTTTAAGGCAAATTTAAAATTAGTTCAAGTCTGATCACCGATGGAAGATATCCGGACACAGTACCCGGACACTACAGTAGTGTGTACTAACACAGGTTAACTGGTAGAAAAGGCCATTTAGACATTAAGTTTGCCTTTGTTATAAAGTAATAAAGGATGTTCTATCTATCTAAAAAAATATTTTTTTTATATTCGACGGAACTCATCGAATTAAGTTTTATCATTATGTATAGCCATTAAACTCTAATTATGAGACTGAATTGTTACTAGCTCTGTTGTGGAGAGTTATAGGTCACTAAAAACGAATAATTACTTTATGCAAAAAAAAATAGTACCGTCTTCCTCACACTCAAAAGTAGAAAATACAAGTTATTTCCTACTTTTCAGCGTGACAAGTCGGTAAAAAAGTTATATCTAATATAGGGATTGAATGGGAGAATGTTGTGTATTCATCAATGCACCCCAAATTATATATAGTCCATATAGTCTATACTGAGACATGTTCCACGTTGCCACAGTGGATCGAATCCAAGACAAATTGTAGTTTATCTTCCTTACTCCTGAACGAGATGATTGGGTCTACGTCTAATCTTTTGCTTGAGTCGAATTTCTGTTACATCGGCTTATCGATATTGTACAATATAATTATAGGCAGTTTGCTTTTTATTGAGGTTGTTTGTCGTAGACAAAGACGGTCAGAAATACATTATTTTTTAGAATTAACGAAATATTCAGTACAATTTTTATTGTTCTGTTTTTATAGAAGGGGCAATTAAGCCGATTTCATATTATAACCTATACTTCAGCACGTTAATTTAACTTCGCAAAAAAATCTGAAAATAGCATCCAATAGACAGATAATCCTGGACAGTGATTTCATATTTTGCTTCAATGTATTGAACGCTACGCACTAAAGTACTCAAATCCGGCTTTACTCCCATAATATTTGCGGAAAATATTTTATCATATTACATAAGTGAAACCCAGCGAAACAGAATGCCGATATGCTTTTAAATAAAATACAGATAGTACTCAGAAAAATACAAATACCTGCGGCTATGGACTCATATTTGCATCACAGCATCAATTAAAGTTATTTGTTTGTTATCGGAAATGTAAATTCAGTTCAACGTATTTTCATGTAAGTCCATGCTTTATTTTAATATGTTAGTGTAAACAAGCAATAAACTTTATTCTTACAATGCACTGTTTTAATAAATATTGGTAAATTGTGTGTGTTTTGAATTTCTTTGTCTGGAAATCATCAAAGTATCGATAAAGACTCGATTTTCTTTGTTTCAATATCATGACGACCTGAATGGCGCAGTGGATATAATATGGGTTTGATCTCCACGGGTAGGAAATTATTATGTGATGAACATTGTAATTTTCTGCTGTGTGGGTGTTAATTTATCTATTGTATGTTTGTTACTGCGACAAGTCACAGTTTAGCTATTAGCGATGATGATGATGTTTGCTATGGTTACAATTACGATTAAATTTTTAGGCTCATGATTTGAAATGCATATAAGAAGGTAAGCAAGTATGATTTTTTTATATGATACACTCACTATATACATCGTGGCTTATAGTCATTTACTTTATTTGATCATCGGTGTATGTGTTTCATGACTTAAGTTCTGTTAAGTTTTTAAAAATATCCGCACAGTGTAATTTGGCACAGAATAACTAATTATAACCAGCGCAATCCTATTACTTTATTTTAAGCACAGGCATTTTTGGCTTTCATTTCGTGCATGAATTATATTAACATTTATATGTGATATTTATGATGATTTCACGAAATAAAATCGATTAAAAATATTAAATGCATCACCAAAACAATTTGAGCGACTTTGTTGTAAAATATAGTAATTAGTCCCTTTAACAAGCATTTATTTACCTTTCGTTTCGCTGAACAACAAAAAATAAAAATAATCTTTATTGAAATGAAGTTATTACAAGCTTTTTTGTCGTTCCAATTTGAAATACTTCATTTCAAATTGTGCAGCTTTTCGTAATTTAATTGTACTGATATCCAAATTCCATGTCACTGATCCGCTAATTAAATCGGAACTTTCAACTTCGGAAAAAATTGTTTTGAACGAAGGATATTTTTTTTAATGATTTATATTTGAAACTATAATCGTTTTAAGGACACTTTTATGAATCTACTAGTTGAGCATCGCGATCTCACCCGCGTATATATCCCGTTGCCATAGGATTTTCGGCATAAAAACTATCCTATGTCATACCTGGGTTTTCAGGGAATCTCTGTACAAAATTTCATCTAAATCGGTTTGTACTTTCGGAGCCAATTCAATACAAACAAAACTTTCTTCTTTATAATATTAGTGTAAAAGTATAGATTAAACTTAAGAGAAATTTTGTAAACTTTAAAAATCTTAAAACTGTAGTACTTAACTGTTGTTGGTCTATTATAGTCCAGTCATTTGGAATAAATAAAGGGTATCTTCCCAAAGGGTTTCAAAACTCCTTGAAAACTTTCCGGGTAATACTAGCAAATGACTGGACTGTTACCTGTAAAAAGATATTTCTTTGGCCCTTTTTCTACACTTTTTATTTAAGTCTTGAAACATTAAACTTCTGTGATCTGTGATCGACAAAACCGTTAAACGCAGACGAAATCGAAGTTAATTAATTAAGTAAACTGTACAAACTAAATCCGAGGAAAGATAAAGGATAAAAAGCAATAAAAACTATCTGTTGTCCTTCTATTTTATTAATTGTTTTTGCAAAAATCAATGATTTTTTAAAGTTAATAAAAAGTGCATTTTATTGATGACATTTCAACTTTTTTTTACTTCTTTGGTAGTGGGAAAATTTTGAACTCCTTTGGTAATAAAACATCTTGATATTAGTATAGTGTTCTAAAATCTTTGTATTCAATAAAGTCTTTATAGTAATCATACAAGAGTGAATACCTACCTGTATAATGTTCTCGAGGTAGAGATGTTGATGGACATATAGACGGACCAAATAATCCTGTCTTTCCTTTTTGTGACTACTATTTCACCAGAAAAGGCATCATTTCATTTTATCAGAAAAGGAATCATTCAATTGTTGGAGGGTGCGATACTATTGACCTCCTTTATTTCTGTTCATTATTTTTTACTTTATTCGATGTTTCATTTCGCAGCTACCGATAACCGATGTTATCCGATTTTGTGCTATAGATAAAAACGATTTAAGAAGAGCTTCATTTATTAAGTGACAAGCTTAGGTATTAAATAACCTAATAGAATTAATAGCATATAAACTCCGGTCAGTAGTTACGGTGTAATTGAACACAAACCAAAATCTAAACATCAAAACTTTACAATAATAATATTAGCTGGATATTATAGTTAAAGTTTCAAATCTGGTTCTATCTCTCTTATTAACTTAATAGTTTAAATTCAGCGTAATATATTATACTAATTATACCAATTCATATTGTGTTCTATCGTGGTTTATTGACGTATAATCTAGGTAGGAATTCAATAATTACCATAGTAGTTAATAAACTGAATAAACGTGTTCCTAGGCCTTACAAGTTACTTGATAGTCAAATATTTCCTTTAGATTCAATTAACCTACTTTTTCTATGTTACGCGTTAATTGACATAGTTAAACGTTCATTATTATTATAATTAACATTTATTAATTCTGATATAAGTTATTGTTTTAGAAAGTTTTAAAAGCAATTAAAATAGCCTACAAAGTCTTTAGCTAGCAAAATGTAAATACCCCAGTTATCGCTGTAACGGTATCATGCATAGATAAATAAAGGATTTCAAAGCACCGTTTCAGTTTTTCGTCTCTTGAGCTATTATTCTCTCTTTTTATCGTTCTCTATCGTTGTAAAATCCGATATCATTCATTTTTGAGGCATGTTCGTGACGACTGGACCCCACACCACATGTTGGGGTAAATCACACAAATACGAGCAGACGGCGTGCAGATGCACCCCTATAAAAACCCAGGCACGCAACTTTCAATTGTAACAAAAGGGAATAAGGCTTAGAATAGTTTTTTAAAGCCAAATTTTAAAAAGGGCGGTGAATGAAAGTTTAGTCGTACGCTGGCATTTTGTCGACAGTCCTTCCGCGATTAATAGCTCGAAAGAGCATTTGAGTAGTATTTTTGTAATATAAGGTGCAATTGTAAGGTTTACGCAAGACGTCGAGGGGCGATATCAGCAGGTGGGATTTTTTTCTTCCTTTTATCGGTCGGAGGATATAAGTTGGCAGGTTTCTTGAGGAACTTGTTTTTCATTGACTTCCGTGCAGTCTCGTTTAGGTTATGTTTTTGACATATGGTAAAAAGTTTTGAGTCTATCTTAATTTCTTAAATTGATAACTATGTTGCTTTTGTTTTACATTATTTTAAAGGGTTATAATTATAATAATATGTAATGCGGTTTATTTGTAACTATATTAATTAATCGTAATTGATCGGCGGCCTATTTAAAGTTAGGTCAGATGGTAAATCCGTTTGTTTATTATTTATATTATGTCTTATTTTCTCTATATTTTTTTATCCGTTTTTATATTCATCAGAACATATGCCTACAAATACTTAGATATTCGTTTATTCTGTTTGCGCATACCGGGATGTTTGTTTATTGAGTTTACAGGCTCAAATACCCATATTTTTCAAACTGAAAAACAGTTATTGATAGCTCGTAACGCTGAATAAAAAAATTCAATTCACTGAGTCCAGATTTACTAGGTCGATAAGACTCATTTCCGCTTGGATAGGAACAATAACAACGGATACATTGGAAATTGCTATCGAAAATAATATAACTCTTAACTGTGATGCTCCAATTTTTGTTTTTATATTTTCTTTTTTGTGCTACAGAAATACGTTTTCGGAAAGTTATTGGATTTTAGAACGGTTATTTGATCTGTAATTGACTCGAGGGCTTAATAAATTTCGATGGAGTTAAGATGCGTTGTATGCCCTTATGTAATAATTGTAGTTATTGTAGCATGACAATGTAAGTACTTATATTAATCATGCTATACTCGGTACGTGTGATAGGAATGAGTAATATATCATTTATAGTTCATAATAGGTATGTGATCTTCGTCGTTATTTTAAATATTTATAGGTTGTTGTCATATTTTAAAATGAACGTGTTTTTAACAAATATATAATCTTGACACGGTTTTTTTTAAATGGTTATGCCTTATGGTATGGTGTGAGAAGGAATAATTTAGTTTTATCTTTAAATACATAATATATTGAGAACGACTTATCATTAAGGCGTTGGCCATAAAACACTTCGTGAATTTACTTAAAATATGTCATATTAAATAATGGTTACGTGACGTAAATACCAACGTCACAACTGCAACGGTCTAAAAATTAATGACAAATGAGGAATCAAAAGCGCTTTCAAACAGCTAATTTGGAACCGATATTGATTCGAGCTTCACAATCACGAGATAAAATATATGATTGCACAAAACTACCTCCGTACAAAACGTATAGCGAATGTTAGGATGTCGCGTGCACGGGAAAATTGAATTTTAAATACAAAAGTGCTGATTCGAAATCGCATTTCAATTTACGCTACGTATAATTAAGCGAGTACTCATTACGGACGTAAATATATGAAGTTCGTTTAGTCGGACTGTTTCTATGTATTTTGTAATGTTATGTGGCTTATGTGTCTCGCATATTGTATTGTTGGTTCAACTCTCGGTTTTGATCGCTCAAAAAGTTTGCATTTTGAAATTGAATGCGGGTAGTGGTAGTTATGTATTTTGCAGTTGACAGTCTAGCGGCTACAAGTTTGTGCTTTTTTGGTATAAAATTCGCTTATTAATATAGGGTCCTTCAAAGGTGATTTCTTAACTTTAAATTTAAATAACACAAATTGCATTTCCGAGGGAAGCTGTGGCGGACATTTGAAGGAAATAATTTACCATACAAAATGGTATCAATAGGTCTTACAATTAAATAATATTCGATGATACAATCTGATACGCACAACTTGTTTTATTTTAATTGAAAGTTATAAAATGACTTTTAAAAACCTAATTTGATAAGTGGTTCCTAAACATAAAATCTCTTCTTCTTCAAAAAACTCGTCACCTTCATAAATAAACACAATAAATAAATCAAGGATATGTGTTAAAGTTTCAATTAAAGCCATTAGTTAATTACCGTCTTGGTTATATAACTTGTTACGTCTAAATCTGGTCTAGAAATAGACCTTGATAAATCTTATACGAGATATGTCATTTTAATTACGGGAAGCGCTTAGCTCCTCAGGGAATGGCTATTGAAATCGGAAGACAAAGATTATACCTAGCAGGCCAGATATTAAAAGTGTTGTAATTACTAAGAATTGCGTACTATTTGTGATTGAGTACCTATAAAAATATATCGTAGACTACGTTGATTGAATCTTTACATTGTATATTATATTTGCTAAACCGAAAAGGCGTTTATTGTTACCATAGTAATGGTTACTATGGTAACCACTCCTTACATTCAACAATACCAAGATACAAGTTATAATGGGTTTTATGGGTAGTTTTTAGAACGTAAAATATATGTAATGTAAAAATTCAGTCCAATAATTTATGTTTACGGCCACAAATAAACGAAGGAGGAACAATATTAATCACTTCAGAGTTATAATAAAATTCAATTATTTTTTAAATCATGTGTGATTAAATGCTCAAACAACAGAGTTAACAAAGCACAAAGGTTCAACTACAAATAATTCAAATATGTAGTTGAAATAATTTCTTTGTTAAAAACTGATGACATCCATTTTTGTCTATTCGAAAAATGCGTCCCAAAAATCCCATGGACGTATGACGGATACTGCGAAAAACAAAATGAATCGAGCCAGCTACATCCGAACGGAAAGTTGAGTTTCCAGGAATAAGCTTATTGATTATTGACGTAAATAGCTCTTAAAAAGGATGTGATTTTGCGAGATTTTCTCTCCAAACCCGGCGAGTCGGGCTAATGCATGATTCTGCGAACTAAAATCTTTTTGTTGTTGTCTAACTTGTTTTCAGATTTTGGAGGAACATTTGCGGATTATGTCGACTGTGGATTGTTTTACTATTACTAATTAGTCTTCTTTCTGCGTTGTTTGTTATTTTTAATTTGATTAGACTTGCCTGGATTGGTTAATGTAATAATTGTCATACGATGTTTATTTATTGGACATTTTACAGATTCCGACTTCGTACTTAGTAAGTTAGAGTTAGTCGTAATGAATTGATAAGAGGATATTTCCAATTGGTTTTTTACTTGATACAGAAAATTCTGAAGTCACTGAAATGAAATAAGATATTCAACCTTTGCAAGAAATTGAAAATTGATTACTTTCTCATATTTGATTTAATTATTAGGTTTCCTTTTCAAGACAAATTATCTTGGTAATTATCTAATACTTACAGAATCATTTTCCGCTATTTTCATCTATGTTAAATCTGCATTCATACAGATTCATAGAACACAAAATACAAGCTACATAAAACCTTCAGCTATATCAAGTTTATTCCATTCCAGCATGATACCAGAGCCATCGACATCCGTTAACAAAGGAGAAGTTTTCAACACAAAGATGTCGGCGCACGATCTTCACAAAGCATTGTCCGCTCTGCTTCTTAGCAAAGTGCAGGCAGACAAGCAAAGTCTCGAACAGATGAATAGATTGCTCATCGAATATGCGTATAGAGGAAGCAATATCGCGTACACCGAGCAAGGGAAGTAGTAACAAATTATTATGTACATAATGCAAGAAGAATTGGGTACGTGTAACATAGTGTTAATCGCCTTACTTCTTAGCAATGAAGACAAGCAAAGTCTTGACTATGCGTATAGAAGAAGCAATATTACGCACTGAGCCAAGGAAGTAGTTACAAATTATAATTTCATATGTACATAATATTAGTAGAATCGGGTATGTGTAACATAGTATTAATCGTCCTACTTATTAGCCGACGAGCAAAGTCTCGACTATACGTATAGAAGAAGCAATATTACGTACTGAGCCAAGGGAGGTAGTTACAAATTCTTATGTCAATAATGTTAGAAGAATCGCGTATGTGTAACTAAGTATTAGTCGCCCTACTTGAGCAAAGTCTTGACTATGCGTATAGATGAAGCAATATTACGTATACTAAGCCAAGGAATTAGATATAACTTCTATGTACAATGTATATCACGTACGAATTATCGGGAATGTATAAAAAGGCATTGTCTGCCTTACGTCTTAGCAAAGTGCATGCAGACGAGCAAAGTTACGAGCAGTTGAATAGAATACTCGTGGAATATGGGTATGGTAGCGTACTGTATGCCAGGAAAGTAGTTACAAGTTATAATTAGTTTCGTTCGTCTCTTTCGATACGTGGTGTAGGGAGTTAATGCTTTTGGGTGATGAAGTTGGGGTTCATTTGATTCGGGTTACAATTGACTGAGAAATATAAGCAATATAATAAGTTGTATCACTGGATAATTTGAGAAATGTAATTTTCAGCCATTTGTAACCTATTAACAATGTAATGAATGATATATTTCTGACTTCTTAATGTATGTTATATCAATTTTCATTGTATGTCTCCATAAGCGATCAATCTATAGTAATCTAATAGTTGGAAATTAGACGTAGGTACATAGAATAATAAGATTAAGCATTATACCAAAGATGATATTATGTAAAGAATATAGTAAACTAGTCTAATAATAGCAATATTTATATGTAAATTTTATTAAAATATAGTTTAATTTTCATTATTACGAATTAATTAAGGGCGCTGAAGCCGTGTAACCAAGGCTTTGCATCCAGTGACATAAATAATCATCGATGAGATGGCTTTATTGAATTTTGGTTAATTAATTTATACGCAGAAGGACGCAACGCTCAAATTCCCTTCCGTATTCTATGTGTAATATAAAACATTAAAAAAATAATTACTATCATAATTGCAATACATCTTTATTAAGCAAATTCTCAATTTTATTTTTTTGTAATTATAAGCTATGCTCTTCGTTTCCATCCACGTATAATTCTCGGGATAAAAACTATCCTATAATCTGTCTCGGGTATCAAACTATATTTGTACAAAATCTTATCCGTATCAGTTCAGTAGTTTAGACGTGAAGAGGGCATAGACAGACAAACAGATAGAGTTACTTTCGAATTTATTAGTGAGAATAAGGAAGAATAGGGAATAACTGGAGTATCAAAATGAGTTTCGGAAACAAACAGATAATAATTAGCCACTATACTCAATTTTCTTTGAATTTGTATGAAAATTAATATACTATCATCGAAACTATAATTTACTGAAAGATATTCTTTTATAAGTTGAAGTAGTGAAGTGTTGCTTCCTCAATAATTGAATATGCAGTATCATCAACAGGTAACGTTACGAAGCGCAAATAATTTCCTCTTTATCGTTCATTTGCTAAAAGATTTCTGTGACAAATTAATTGATATTTAATTAATTGTTCAAACATAATTATAATATTATTTATTATCTTTTTAACCGACTTAAAAAAGGGAGAGCATATTTTTTTAATGACTACACTGGTGCTTTACCTAATTTCAATTTAATAAGATTTCAAATAGGTAAAAGCACCAGTGTATTGCACTGGTTTAATGGACCTCAAAAATTAAATATAGTTATTAAAATAACTTTTTAGTGTGGGGAAGTCGCTTCTACTATATTTTGTTTTTTTTCACAATTATATATATAAATGTATACAAGTTTCGTCGGCAATTTTTTGTGACGAAATTATATGAAATGTTAATACAAATGCAACTTATATAATTGTAAACTTTACACTTACGACATTATGTAATTTTTGTTGCTAGAGAAAATTTATATGTAATTTTTTACAACTGTCGCAATGGCGAAATAGAATAAAATGTGAATATTTTTTTATTTAACTGCTGTACCATCATTACCTTTTCATAATGTAAAAAATACATTTTTATTTTTTTACCAGTAATGATTTTTATAACGACGTTGTAATAATAAAATAAATTGTTTTTACGAATTTATTTACTACTTTCCCACGTATTCACGGTTTCGTACAAGTTGTTTGTAAAAAAAAAATATATTTCATTCTTTTTATCAGTGTAGACAATGATTTCTGTAATGACGAAATAAAATTTAATTAATGGTATATAAATGTTGTATAACCATTTCATTAACATGCGGTTTCATAATGTTCTGTTTCCAGAGAATATTAATTTTTCATATTTTTACCATGATTTCGGAAATAACGTTTTTATAAAAGTAATAATCACTACACAGTATAAAACAAAGTCGCTTTTTCTGTCATGTGTCATGTTGTATGTCCCTATGAACGCTCAAATCTTTAAAACTACGCAACGGATTTTGATGCGGTTTTTTTTAATAGATAGAGTAACTCATGAGGAAGGTTTTTATGTATAATATCATCCATTAAACCCGTGCGAAGCCGGGGCGGGTCGCTAGTTAAGTTATAAGAATAAAACGCCTGGCGAATAGTAAGGCAATACACAATAATGTTTGTAAAAGGCTTTCCATTACTTTTATGTTATGTATGTTCTGGTATAATATAAATAAGGAAATAAATAAATAATTAAATTAATTAAACAAAGGCAAAGTACAACACTAACACTTATTACGTTTCATAACATTGTTATACAAATTTGTTTGTAGAGAAAAATTTTCAGCGGTCTCGAGATAACAGCTTTGTGCATCGGATCTAATTATGAAATGCAGTCTTGTCGACTTGTTTCCTTGGTACTATAATATTAGCTTTTAAGAACTTTTCAGTATCAAAGAACGTACGAATTTGTTTATACAAATATTATAATGATTTGTGTAGGTGTCGTTTAAGCCAAATATTATCTAGTCTATATATATGTTTTTAAGAAATTTTAGCACTTTACAGTGGTTACCTAAGTAACCAGAGGAAACTGAGGATATCATAGATTCACTTTTCCTAAGCGTCCACAGGATAGTATCGTACCCATCGGATGTAACATATTTAACGGATTATAATATTCTTTGTATAGAAAGTCGCATAAAGGTTTACGACAAGACATTGAACTACATCGTACGGATCGCATTTTCTATGTCTATAATGAATGTGATGCGCACGATACTATGGTTGCCTGGCAGAGATCGCTCCCAGCGATAAGGCCAGACTCAGACCTCTATCTATGTAAAATAGTTTATAGTTCGTATCTTATGTATGTGATGCTTAATAAAGTGTTTTGATGATTGTAGTGTGATGTAGTAATTGTATTGTATTGTGTATTGATGCTGACATGTGGACGCTTGGAGAAAATATTAATAAAGTAATGTAGAACAATGATAATTGTATTAGCAAAGCAATAAATTTGTATAGTTTATAAGTAAGTAAAAGAATCAATAAATATATAATAATAAAATAAATTTAATGTCGAATGTAAACCTCTATGCTTAAAACTTTGTGTATCTATAATCTTATTAACAATAGTACGTATTATGTAAATCGACCCTAAATTTAGCATGTCTAGTTTTAAGTAAGGGGTTGTTTAATTGTCCTTTTTAATTCACCAAAGATATAGGGTAATTTTTAAGTAGTACAAATATTAAATAGAGTATATTAAAGTACATCTGTCTTTTTATTTATGAAAACCTGTTTTTAAAAAGTCCTGAATTCTGATGTCATTAAGTGTTATATGATTTAATCACATTTATTCATACTGTTTTGAAACTTTTAAATTATTGCGGAAATAATCGAATGGTTACTAGATGCTTACTACATACCTACTGCATACCAATATTCTAGTTGATTATTTAATTATTATTAGATCCGAGAATTAAAATAGGATTGGAAGGCAGAAAATCATTTAAATCTGCACGATCTATAATTTTTTAACTACCTAAGGTACTGGTTAGTTATTATAATATTCTGTGTCTTAACTTAAAAGCAATCACGCTACGAAATTAAAAAGAGTCAAAATGAGTAATGTCTTGCAAATTTAACTGATATAGTTCTAGCATTTCTACCGGTAAGGAAATGGAGAGAAATTCGTGAAAACCGATTCGCGTTAACAGAACAAAACAATAGATGGAATATACAATGATATTCATTGGATATTATAGTGACTTCGGTCCATCCATTTAGAAAGATGCTGTGTCATAGCTAATAGTATAATTTACATAGTTAATAATACGTTTGTTTGTTTTGTTGTAGGTACCGTTACGCTAGCTATAAGATGCTGTGTTATATGTAATAGTATAATTTGTTTGTTTGTTTTGTTGTAGGTAACGTTACGCTAAATATAAGAGTTAAGAAATGCAACGTTGGTTATATAGGTGGGGTGTAATGGATGGATAAAGTGGTATCTGTAGGTAGTAAATTTTGTGGCGGTGCGGAAAAATAAGTTGCCACCAAAAAGAGTGGTAATTCTTTTCAATTCTCGAAAATGTTGAATACTTCGAACACGTTGGTGTTATGTTAAAAAAGTTTAATAAAGGTTTCAAGAGACCTTAAGACCGAAACATAAAATGTGTTTTTCTGATTCGCCACAACTCTATTCACAAGATCCATATTATTATCCGTTTATTTCACCATACCCTATATATTTAAATATTTGGTTGGCAATAAACGTGTCACATTTTGACGTTAAAGGTCAAGAACAAAACATAACTCAAATAATAATGAGTCACTTCTAACAAAGCATTTTCTCTTTATAATATTCTAAAAGACACAGAATTAGGTACTTATTTACTTAAACGTTACGTAGAAGCTTTCCTTACAGTTGGAATTGAAAAGCTAAAACCAAAAGCTGGCTATACGCGAAAATGAAACGACCATGAACAAAAGAAAATGGTGTCCGTACTAAGAGAAGTACCAAACGGACATACGTATGACGTATGTAAAACTGTTGTTAGCTGTTAACATTGAGTTCTATGCCAGCTCTCAAATTGATTTTCGATCTCCTTGGGGTACCAACGCTTCCTTCCTTCAAGGTTTATCTAACAAAGCAAATTAACAAGTTGATACTGTTGGGTTTCGTATATCATATTGTAGTCGATATCAAGTTGAAAACAACGATCAGAGTATTTATACTGTTTTCAATATTAGAAGTCTTTGAGCAAGAGTGAAAATTAGTAGGAAAGATAAGGACGTTATCATTAAAGACGTCACTTTAATATTATTTGTTGACTAAAAATTCTTATATAGACGAAAATACGAAAGGAATGTAGAAAATATGTATGTAAAGTAGTAGAAAATATGTATACATATGTCCCTTATAACAAGTATAAGGGGCATATATATATATGTAAAACTGTTGTTGGGCAACTCGTGCCTTACATCCGACCCTCAAATGGATTTCCGATCTCCTTGGGGTAGGAACGTTTCCTTCCTTCAAGGTTTATCTATCAAGGCAGATTAACAAGTTGATACTGTTGTCTTGTGGTTGTACTATCGTAGCTGATATGTGAACGTGAAAGCAACGGTCGGACTTTACACTATCTATCTATCTATATAAATAAAAATCAATTTCCTTTCGTTAGTCTCGCGAAAACTCGAGAACGGCTGAACCGATTTGACTTATTTTAGTCTTTAAATATTCGTAAAAGAGCTGGGAAGGTTTAAACGTTCAGGAAAATATATGAAGAAATTGTGAACAGAATATTAAAAACCATAATTATACATTTCCATACAAATTGTTCCTGTCAGTCAAATACGTCACGTTAAAAAATGGTGGTATGTAGTTCGCCGGGTCAGCTAGTTTATAATACTGTTTGAAAATGAGTTTTGATTAGTAGTAATGAAATCATTACCAATAAACGCGTCACAATATTTGACTAGAAAGTTATAATACAGAAAAGTATCTTCAATTAAAGGCACGTACAGTATATACATGTGTATATAAGCCTTGTTAAAAGGGGACCTAGTGTCTTACATCCGGCACTCAAATTGATTTCATCTCCTTGGGGTAGGAACTCTTCCTTCCTTTAACTAACTGGCAAATTAATTGATACTGATGAGGAAACTAAGGAATCATAAAGAGCAAATGTTAGTCAAAGTTTTTGTTTGTTTTTGTTTCATCGCTTGTTTATTGTTGGTAAACGGCACGAGTAGTTTTTTCATAATAATATCTGAATTAATAAATTTAATAATTTATTTTATTTTTGAAAACATATATTTG